>JAVQJL010073301.1:0-12823 GCA_036024295.1 Nannoperca obscura | reverse complement strand
AAAAAACAAAGTAGTTCTTTCCATTTCAGTGAAGGCATTCTTCAAATACCTCATCTCTCTTTGCATGTGAGTACACTCATATTAAAAAAGCTGGAGAGAGGTGCCTGTCCATGTCTTTTCCTGTCCCCTCGGCACATCTGGCTCATGTTACAGCCCCTGTGACCTGTGTGTGGTGCTGCTCCATCCCAGCCCCCAACGCTCCTCTGTGGGAGAGTAGAGTAATGACCCAGGACCCCTGGCAATATGGGTGTTCACTCCCTTGCTCTAGGCTGGAGATAGCATCCTGCCGACCAGTTTGTTATTTTTGTTCATCCTTGTCTTCAGAATAAGATTTTGTTTTGTTTGTTAAAAAGGAGGAATGTGGCGTCTTCTTCTAGACATTTATGTCATCCTCAGTATACGTCTCCAGGAACACTGACTCATGCACGGCCTTTGTCTTCTCAGGATGGTGGCCTTTAGTGCTATCACTGTGGGTCAAAACACTGGCAGGTTTTTCCACAAGATAGCAGTTATTTGTTTGACATGATGCCTTGTCCTTTTGATTAATAACCTAATCTAAAAGAAAGATAAACATACACATACAGGGTCACAAAATCTTATCAGTGGCTGAGCTATAATGAAAGTACTGACAAACTGAGCCGAGAGACAAAAAAAAAAAAAACTAGTGAAAGGTGCTTCAGGCTATTAGTCAGATATTAGTTTCCAAACTTTTGGGGTTGAAACTAAATTATCTATAGAGAAAGTAACTATGATGTTTTGCAAAAACATGTTGCAGTATTAGTATTACAAAGAGCCGCTGCCTAGAAGTCGCAAAAAAATCCCTTTTATATCATAACGTCTAGAAGGTTCAGGGACACAAGAGAGTTTAAATTAAGCATCAAACTTAAGATATATTAATTAAATTAAGATTTGACTGGTAGCTTTTCCCCCCCATGTCCTGACATAACACCATCAATGCATAAAAATAACAAGTTGAAAGTTGAATCAGATGAACAAAAGGCAACTCTCTGGTTGCCCAACTTGTTTTGCAGCTGTAAGAAGTGTGTAGGCGTTGTTCTATTTGGTTCTGTGACTCTGTGAAGCTGCTACTGATGGATGATCACAGACAGACTGAAGTTCACTTCTCATTTCTCTCTCTCTTTATCACTTTTTAGCCAAGTTATTACAAAGTATGCTGCCACTGAATCATATCAATACACACATCTTATAATATTTGGCATGCATGTTTTCACGACCAGTTCCATTATCTTGTTTTGTTTTCTTCAGATTGTACTGCAAGTTGTGGGCTTGCACCTCTTCTGCAAAAATACACTGTATATATATATATTAATCAATATATTAAATTTGATCTTTCTGGAGATTCTGGCCCTTTATGATATGTGATCTGCCTCAGAAACAAAGAGACTGTTGAGATGCCACAATCATGAGCAAGTGTTCCTGACAATGCCTACAGTAACCTCTGCTAATGCAAATATTGCAATATGGTAATATATCGGCAATTCAGGTTCACCTTGTGTAGTTATTGGATTTCTAAAACACAATGTCATCTTTTTATTTACTAAAAGTATTTACAAAGATTCCCTCCATAAATTGCATTATGGTGCAGCTTCAAGATACGAGAACATGACATGTAGCTTTGCTGACAGATTAATCACTTTCTTTCTGCGGTCATTTTTGTTGTTGTTGTTCATATTTTCCAAAAATAACAGATAAATTCATGTGCAAGCGGATTCTTACATTTTATATGATCAATAAAATGATTCCAATACAATATCAGTGACATTGTTTTGCAGTGGTGATGGTTTACGATGTCATTTCAGGTGTATTGGCACCAAAGACCCCTCAACACAGACGCCTCCAGCAGAGTGAATGGGATAAGTCAATCTGCAGTTCATTAAGTTTCAAAGAAGAGCAGCTGCATCGAGATAAAGTGAGATCTGGGTCTGCTTAGTGAGAGCAGTTGCAGCTTGGAATAAAACATTTTATTTTTTTTTCGTTGACAGCAACACAAGAACCAAAGGCAGTCGGACCAAAGATGCTGCAGAGATGCACCACGCTGCTGCTGATCAACCATACAGAAGATGAGAACCGATAGATTCCTCTCTGGATGAAAGGCCCAGCCTCCTAATGGGTCCGGACCAAACAACGGCCCACGTCCAAAAGTTCTGACCGTGAACTATGTGTTTGCATCATTATCATTACTGCACTTCAAAGCAGCACTATCTCTAAAGGGACAAGCTCTGCTGGCTGTATCGGGCCGCACGCTCCGTCAGAGCCATCAGCTCTCACTGGCTGAAGTAGGCCACAGTCACAGCACACAGAGTGGTGTGTTAAAGATTAATGAAGATATTGCACAAGCAAACCAGCTTACAAAACATGCTTAAGCATGATCAAATATTTAGGAGGTGGCAATCTATATAGCTGGTGTGTTTGAGCCACTTGTTTGACTCAAGGACCCTGGAAAAGCCCTCTGGGTATAGTCACATATCATGGATGAATAGAAACAGTGATCTCGGTTCAATAGCTGGTTTCCATCCAAGTTTGGGTGAGATGTACACTATATATCATATATGATTAAAAAGGGTGAAGGGAGAGGGCAGAACCGGCGAAAAATGCATTAATATTGCAGGAATGTTGTCAGATTCGCTATGGGTGTTTTCTTTTGTCAATAAAGGAAGTGTTTAACGTATAAAAGATGAAAAGGCATTCGTCACATTCACGATGATGAAGCGATGTTTGCTTCAAAGGCTGAATTTAAATTATCTGTCCACCACATCTCCCAGATATATTAAAGGGGCTGTGCTTCCCCAGTTTATGGTCCCTTTTGTGTTTACATATGAATATCATAAAGCACATATTTTCTTTCCACCTTCGGAGCATAAAATATTGAATATATTATCTGACATAATTGAGCAATAAGCCTTCTCAATATTAATTAATTCCCAAAAGGCTATTTCCATTTTTCATGTGGGCGAGTTTACTGACACGGCTGCATTTTTGTTGAGGAAACATTATTTTTCATCTCATTGCAGATGCTGTAAAAACACAAATAAGTCAGTTTTTGTGACATTTCAAAAGTTCATTTCACCCTTTTCTGCAAAGTAGGATGAAACACAAGCCAAGAGGAGTGGATTTAAGCCCGATGGGGCTTTGTGAGGGTGGTGATTTCTGCCAGATGATTATGTGGCAATGCAGCACCAAAAAAAACACCTGTGTGGGATTGAACCGATCATGCAGAGTGGCTCCTTTCAGTGCTCAGCAAGCAGCTTCTTCTCCCATCATCCCCGGGCCAATCATATGTCGTCAAGAACCTTTTCCAGAAAATCCCCCCCTCCCTCCTCCAATTTCCTCGCAGTTAATTGCTTCACCTTTCTAGAGTCCAATTATGGACTCCATACCTTCGGCCTCTTATTTCTGGTGTTTTCCAATTCACACAGGCTGTTCCTTGCAATGAAGCTTCAACTGAGAGATGGGTCCGAAATAATTGATCCCTTATCAGGCCGCGTAGTATAGCAGGGCCTCTAAACTGAGCTGTTCCAGTTTGTTCTCCGCAGAAGTCTGACTGAAACAAAGACAGAGTGAGACCTTCAAGTTTTTGCGGGTCCAACAAAAAGCAACAACCTCATAAAAAAGTAGAGAAAATGGATACTAGACCACATACGATGATAACTTTCAGTACCAACACTTTTCTGAAATAGCACTTTTCTGTATGAACACAGATGAATGATCATTTTAAGTCTACAAAACATGCCTCCACCTCGCTCTGTTGTCCGCCCCAGAAACTACATACGAACCACATTATTTAACCGAACAAATACAATTAATTGAACGGTTTAATGCTGACAACATAGGTTAATAAATTATGTCCATGCGGTTTGACACAAATATTGTGACACAGAGTAATGGAAGAATAATGCCAGGTAGTAAAAAAAACACACCAAAGGGAGAAAAGGAAAAACAAAAACCTGTTCGCAGGTCAATAAGTGAAAAGGTCTCCTGCATCACAGTAAAAGAAAAAGATAAACGGACTTTGGTGACAAATTAAATGAGCGTTGAATTAACGTTCACATGACATGAAATGTTCTTGCATGTTAAGCTGGTCTAAAAGCACCAAATGCAGCAGGCAAATGATGTCACGTTATGATATTAAGCCATTTCATAAAAGATATTGTAATATCTGATATTGCGAGGCCCTATGGGGAGTTTTCATTTGAAGTATAGCCTGTAAAAAATATATAGCAAAACCAACCAAATGTGGAAGGAAGAGATTAGAAGTTCCTCCCTACGCCATATCTATTTGAACTACTAAGAAAATCGTGGGCTAGATTAAAAATGAAGTTCTCACAGAGGCTGCCTTTTAGTGCATTGCTGTGTTATGAGTTACAGACAGGAACTTCTGAACTTCATCAGAACTACAGATAATATCCATATCTCTTTCATCTCGTGCTGAACAGAATATTAATAATCTTCATTAAAAAAAAGGGTCTAACCATGGAGTACAGTGCGGGCAAAGTATGCCAAACACAATCCTCCCTCACATGCAAAGCCCCCGGGGTGGACCAGCAGGACAAGCTATGAAGGCGTTTTTATCCACCACCGGTAACAGAAACCACTGTTCACAAGAAGGGAAGTGACACGCTTCAGAGAAGTGCTACCTTTAACTTTGAAGTGAGCTTGGAGATAGACGAGTTATATATTTATCCGCTTTTTATCCCCCAAACTGTGGTTATGAATAATCAAAGACTGCTTCTAATGATAAGATTTATTACTCTAAACATAGTTACTGTTGATTTCCAGTAAAAAAAAATGACATACAAACATATTCCAGGAGGAGAAAGCAGAAAACAAAAGGATTTTCTTGGAAATTGTTCTATTGACGCCTCTTATACAATACCTCACTGAAGCACAGGTTCTTATAACTAGATAGTGCCGTTTTACTTCTCTACAGTGACAGCACTACAATAGGTTATTTTTAAAGTCCAATTCGAGAAAGCAGTTACTTGCTACACAAGGTAGAGACAGAAGGTCGTCCTGCAACATTGCAATGAGCAAGCTAAATATTGACACTTTCAGCCTCATCATCAGTAAGAGACTTGTCTTGAGCTGCAAACAACATGGAAGAGATGGTGAACACCTGAGGCTACAGACAAAAAAGGCACAATGTTTAAAAAAAAATAAAAAAAAGATAGAAATCTATCTGGCAGTTTAACCAGCAGTCAAGCTTAACAGATCAAATTAGAAAAAAGGGCTGCTTTTGTTGTAGCAGTGACCACGACCGATAGATTTTATAATGAAGCCTTTGATCCTTTACTCACATACTGCACTATAATGATTCCTACAGTTTATTTAATTTGTGTCAGTGCTCCTTATCAAATCACTTTTTACTACTAATAGCAATCCCTCTAATCCCATTTCACGATTTATTAAAATACCGGCGTAACGGAGGTGCAGCTGAACCAGACGTAGCACAAAAAAATGTAGTTCCCCTAGAAAAACTGCAGCACAAGTCTGATGATGTGGGCAAGAAAAGGTCTTTAAAATGTAAAATAACTATCCAGAGATGCAAGCTGGCAGTTAATCCCCATTTACCACTGTGTGAGTCAGCCGTTTCTTAATTTTATTACTTTAAACTTAGTTTTAATTATTCCCCTTGTTTTAAAATGGCCCTATAATGCAGAAGTGGAGTCACAGTGAGAGGTCCATTTGCACACCATCACAGCAACCTTTTACTTTGAAAACAGATAGTCAAGGTACATTCATGTTAATAATATTCCTTACTCGAATCATCGATCTCCTTTAATAATGAAGAGGACAAGAGGAAAAAAAGAGAGACATTTTAAAGCCATATGACAAAGAGGGGGTGTAACTCAACAGAGACAGTTGGTGCACTTAGAGTGCATCAGGGTTTTGCATGATTTGCTGCTGTCAGACAGCGTTGCCTTAAAGTTTCCTCACTGACAAACGACCAACCCCACTGCCACATTGGCCAGCTCACCTTGATTGATTAGTAGTGACGGAAAAAGGAATAGACTGCAAGTGACTTTTGGCCCCAAACACACCGAACCAACCTTAAAGAAGAACATGTACAAAGACGGACAGTTGCATCCCAGCAGCCAGCCAACCAGCTGTGTTCCTAATCTTAAAAACATTATGGAAGAAAATAAAACTAGCCAACCAAAGGATCACTTTACATTGATATCACCTGAAGTACTAAAGAATATTTATACCTAAAGTAATTAAAATAATGAGTGCATTTATTGAAACTAATCATTTCATTGATGTGTAGAGCTGAAACAATTAGTCGATCAACACAAAAACAATTGTCAACCCTTGTGAACAGCAATTAATCATATAGGTCATTTTTCAAGTAAAAATTTGAGGATTTACTGCTTTTCCTTGTCTTAAAATGATTATGTTTGGGTTTTGGATTGTTGGTTAGACAAAAAAATAATAATAATAATAAAATTTGAAGACTCAACTGTGACCGGTATTTATCACTGTTTTTGGACATTTTATAAACCAAACAATGATGAGATGAATCGATAATAAAAACAATCATTTGTCGTAGTCCTAATTTTGACAAGCAGATATAAACACATATTACACAGCAGAGGAGTGAATTCAGTTCAGTTTAAAGCATTTAAAAAAGGAGTTATATTACTTATCATCTCATCAAGAAGCAAAATCATGTCAAAATATTATGATCCACAGGTGCAACGTGTGGTGCAACACAAGTAAGTTAAATGGTGTTGTTCTTAATTATTGGGTTCACAAAAAGCTTCGTGACAACCTGCTCCATGTGTTTAAATGATGGAGGAGCGTACAAATCTGACATGTCTAGGGTACAGGGACTGTGGGTGCCATAGTGTGAGGAGAATGAGCGAAGGCAAAAAGAAAACCACCATCATCAGAGCTGTAAAACCTGCCCAGCTGCAGTCTTTGATCCTCCCCTCAAGCTCTCCTGCCTAATTCCAACACCTGCACATGCCAGCAGAGTCAGACGCAGAGCTACATGCGCAGCCCCACAGCTCAGACTCGCCATGCCTGGCCACACATAGCAACTCTCATTTCCCATCAGCTGTAGGCAAAAAATAAAAAAAAAGGCTTAACAGATTTGTTTGTTCCCAGCTCTAAAGTAATGGCTTAATTTTAATCAATGAGCAGCGACGTGCTGGAATGCAGTGAGGGCGGTGCCGAATACGGGAGCATCTTTATTTCAGTCATCGCTTGTTGTTATAGCTCACCTTTCAAACTTAATGAACAGAGAGAATGCATCAATAACATGCCGAGGGCTTAAAAGATGTGACTGTTCCATGTCATTTACTCTGAGGTTTATCATGGCGGTGTCATGTTGTCTTCCTCAGACTGCATGTGCCCAACAGACAGCTGAAGCCAGTGTCTAAAGCAGACAACTTAATTAGGGCTGAAATGGACAGGGTTTTTTTTCCCCCATTATTGGTTATTTTCTCAAAAGAAATCTGTGAATCATTTAGTCTATAAAATGTCAGAAAACAGAAAGGTGCTGATCACAGTTTCAAATTGTTTTGTGCAACCAACAGTCCAAAACCAAAGATGTTTGGGGGTTTTTATAGTAGACTCAGAAAAACCACAAAACATTCACATCTGAGAAGCTGCAGTTGGGCAAATTTTCTTTAAAATATTGCTCAAATTGATAAATCCATTATGAAAATTGTTGCCATCTTAGTCTTCTGTCGAACAACTAAATCTAGATAATTGACTTATCGTCGCAGCTCTAATTAGCCCATGTTATCTTGTGGCAGATAGGCCAGGGCAGCAGAACCGGGTTCATCTTGATGATTGGTTTATCTAAACGGATATATATTTTTTTCATTTTCCATTCTACTTCCCATTTTACCACCACAGGAAGTGGTTCTTCTCTCTAGCATGAATATATGTCTCATGAATTTCTGTTTGATCCTTCAAACTGACTTTTTCATTTGGTGCCAGCAGCCCAACACATGCACATTAGGACATACTGTAGGTAATGATTGGATGCCTCAGCAGCACAAGATGGTTGCTATGGTAATTTCTACTGGACCTGGAACAGGTCAGGCATTTTTTGGGCTTCATTTCCTTGACGACGTGGTGGGTTGCAACTGGGTTATTTTAACCCAGCACAAAAACCTACACCACATCAGGGATCTAACTTATGAAGCAGGTTTAATAATAGGTATACCTGCCTTTAAGTAAAAACCTGGAACATCTGTTTTTACTTGAGTCGTTTCAGATTTGAGAGAGCTCGAGGCTTTTCTCAGCATTTCCTGCTAACTTTATTAAGCCTGCTTCATTAGAGGGACCCTGCTTTGACATACTTCCATCTTAAATGCTGTGTCATGACTAGCTCATCAAGCTAGCTCTGGTCAGACAGCAGTCCATTTCCCCACTCTCAAAATATCATTAAAATAGTCTTAAGAAAGTTGCTGAGATCGACCAAACCACACCGCTCCCTGTCTCTAGGACGCAGTTTTGTAAGTACATGGGTGTAGTTGCTTTGTCTAAATGCCTCACAAGACATAGTTTAAGGATTTAAGTGTGCAGGATTACTCATTAGTCTGCACGCTGTGATTCAGAGCAACATTCCTGGTCATGACCGGTAAGACCACATGGTGCAAAACAGAACACGGTTCCCAGAAAAGTGGTGATAAAGTGGAGCTGCTTGCTTTCTTTCGTTTTTAACTTTCTGAAAAAGTGCACATTTACCATGAAAACTTTCCTCATATTCCCATGTTATGCTTTGTATATAAACCTCATTTAGAGACTCACCTGCTGTAATTAAAGGTATTAAAAAAAAGGTACACTGTACAGTCTGTAAGTTACAGCTCTACTATTTAAATTCATTATTTCTAACAACAAGTTGGGAGGAACAGAAAATTAAAATGACCTAGCCTCCAAACCTAGCATCAACACCTGCTAGGTTTTCTCCTCTATCCATAAAGATTAGATTAACTAGACACAGATTTAGATACTACTGAAACTTAATTTAAAGAGTTTGTGGTTGAAAGAAATTAGCAGTAACATCCAACACCAAAACAGAAATAAATTTCCCAAAATGTGCTGGTAAAATGCCCTAAAAAAGCCCTTTTCTTATATTATTGAAATGACCTGCAGCACTCCGATCAGTATAAGCGACCAACTGTGCCTGGAAAGTTACAGGCATAATTTCTTAACAATTTAAACCTTTCTCAAGATGGAAACAGCAATTGACTGAACACTTATTTTAGATCAATCCAGATCCCACAGATTTACAGAATTGTAGCTTTCCCTCCAGACTCCAAACAAAGGCTGGTTACTGTGGAACTTTCTGAATACAGAAACAAAGACAGTTTGATCTGAGCGTTGCGACGAATCAGAACATTTTGGATGGGGTCTGTTAAAAGTCTGAGCAAGCAGCTGCTGTCAGTCAAATGTTGATCCAGTCGCTGTTAATTGAATTAAGATTTTTTGAAATATATCTGAACTGTATGACTTTTAAAACAGAGAAATACAGTGCTGTGCATTGGGTGAGTGAGTCATTGTATAATCCAGGTCATCCTGGTGTTAGTGCACACTCACAGGTCAACTACAGATCACCTCGCTCTTCCAAAATTAACTCACCTCAAACTCTCTCTAAGTTTACAGTCCATGTTGGATACGTCTCTCTATATCCACCATTTCACAGAAATCTGGCATTTGACATGACTTTTTGGCCTTTACACACCCATTTCAGCATAAATGAGCAAGCAAACTCTAATCACACTATACCTACCATTCAGTGTTCAGTCCACTACTTACTCAGTATGTGCTTTTTCTTGACTGACAATACTAAAAGAAACGTGTATGTTGGTGGAAAAGTTAAGGTTCCAGTAAGTTTCAGATCCGTTTCCTAGTTTTAGACTGTGGCTTCATTGTCATAACCAGTTGACCAACAAGCCAACAACAAGGATGAAAAAATCGTTGTGACATATGTTCAATGGTACAAAAGCATCCTGCTTCTTGCAACACCACTGCCGCAAAACAATGTATGAATGCAACAGTATGAGCTGTCAAAGATCAGTGATAAGATGTCAAAGTAGCTGGTGGCACACAATAGGCTGAACTGTTTTCACTGTAGGTTTTCCAACTGACTAATCAGAGAAATGAGATGTGGAAGTATTGAACATTTCAAAAAGTCTAGTGTTTTGTCTATGGATGGAAAAAGTGGGAAAGAGAAAACCCTGATGAAATTAACTTTAAACTCATAATGAATAATCATAAATAACTCAATCATCATAAATGAGCCATGTGGATATTGATAGAATAGAATAAGAAACTAAGACGTCAGATATTGGACACAGAGCAAGGGCACACTTTGTATGATGGCAGCAAGCTGTTATGCAACCTTTCAGGAAGCCTGTAGTAATTTGCAAACTGAAGTTGGTTTTGTTGTCACATACAACCCTTGTGTCAGTTCTTTGACTTTCTCATTATATCACTGCAAATGCAGGGGGAAAAAGAGCCAGAAAGCAGCTTATTACTCACATGTCCGTGGTTGATGAAGCCGTGTTTACTGGCAATTTGATCAGCTTCCTCCAGACCTCCGGGTATGTGGACAGCCCATGTGTTGGTGTAGACCTTCTGACCCTGTACTGGTCCCAGCCCTGAAACCAGCAAGACCAACAGAGGCCCAAGCAGCAACTCCAGCAGCCTAAGCCTGCAGCCTACAGAGGGAGACGGACGGCCAGAAGCCATGGGTTTCTCCTAGTGCAGCACAGTCTCTGAGCACAGCGCCTCTCCGACAGGCCGGGGCTGCCCACAGTACATGCAGGTGCACAGAGAGAGACGAAGAAGGGGACAGTCACAGCTCACCTGACAGGAAACAAAAGAAGAGCAGAAAATACAACGAGTTTACATATATGCAAAGTGTAGAAAGCCTGGGGATACTTTCACTGGTGAATCATTCATTGTAACCCAACAAGATCATAAAAGTGTAACACAAAAGAAGACTGTATACCCTTGACGTGTCAAGATCCCCACGAAACAATTCACATGGAGGACAAACAAAGAGCATTTGGTCCAAATGTGTGCTTCCCTTTGCAGTTGCTTCATGTTCAGTGGAACGACGAACAAAAAAAACTGTGTGTAGAAGAATAAACCTGGTGTGAACGTTTTTAGATTATAAAATCTACTGTAACTGGACGCTGAAGTGTTGAAACGAAGACAAAAACACATTAAATAATACATTCATCGGTTTAGTCCATGAGGAAGCAGAGCCACCCCCAGCAGCAGTTTTGACCAGCCAAGTACAGGCATTTGATAATCCCACAGGAAGCAGCGAGCAGGACATGGTGTTGCGGTCACACGCACAGCAGCATATTTTGGCGTATATGCTCCCACGGGGGGATCCGGTAGATGAAACTTGCGAATGGAAAATGCTTAGGTACACTGGGTTGTTTGGCAGCAGAGGTGGAGATGTGTGGTTGGTAAGCTAGACTACACCCTGGATGCTGAGGGCTCGCAACAAAGTCAGCCTCACTACGAGGTGAAGCAGCCACTCGAGGGTGGAGTTTGAATGCCTGAGAACCCACGGCAGCCGCTGAATGGCTGTGGCCGAGGAGAGAACATGCACACTTACAAAAGGGTCGAAGCAAAATGTTCGACTTTCGTGTTGTTGGTTTTTTACCTACAGTATACTGATGGGAATTTCTTTGTAGAATGCCGAATGATACGTTATCAGCAAGCCATAAGAAAACAAAGGTCTAAAAAAACAAA
Organism: Nannoperca obscura; assembly: GCA_036024295.1. Lineage (NCBI taxonomy): Eukaryota > Metazoa > Chordata > Actinopteri > Centrarchiformes > Percichthyidae > Nannoperca > Nannoperca obscura. The sequence continues at coordinate 1,075 of JAVQJL010073301.1, read as the reverse complement.
AGACAAAGCAATATATAATATGATAGTACAGCTACAGCACCAGAGTGAGCAGACACAGATCTCAGCTCATGGTGTCGTTGTTTGCTGAATATTTTGTTTGCGAGCCAGAAGGGTCAGCTGCGCCTTCAGTCCGTTGAGACCATTACCCAAAGTGCTGCTAACTCTATTGTAACCCTGAGTTGACTGGACCGAAAACAGTGCTTCTATTCTGTTTCCTACTGTGTGCGTTCACATTTGTTTTCCTGATTCAAGTCTTCTGTTGGACACGGTTTCTCATCTTTTTGCAGCTTTCTTTAAATTAGCCCTTCTCTTGGGTTAGCCATCCAATGAACAAAATACTCAAGTTTAACTTACTGTGCCATTATGCTTCACTTCAAAATGAACAAACAAGGTCCTCAAAGTTTCCCTGCCCAGTTTGCTGTGAAGCAAGAAGGATGTGTTTAGAGGCAGCTGGGACATTCTGCTGTGCACTCAAGAGTCATTTAATATACCATTACAAAAGGTGTTGAACATTAAAAGAAATACTGCTATTCAATTCAATACTAACTCAAGCCACTCGATAAAGCACTACATATAAAGATGAACATTTTTTGTGAATGTAATTTCAATATGGTTAAAAAAATGATGAGTGTTTTGACCATTTAGACTGTATGAGCAATGACCAGGCAAATTAGAGAGTAACGGGTAGTAATGGTTGCCTGAACAGCTGTCTGACCAGCTACTATTTTTAGAATTTGAGGCAATGGTTACACTGATTTAGAAGAATTACTCCTGCTACTGTAAAAAGAAAATCCCTTTGGTGGCTCATTTTCCCACATGGCTGGTTATTCTGGAACTAAGGAACTCCTTTTGCATACACTGTTAAAACATTGTTCCCATGTGTTTACTATATACAGTCACATCTCACTTGGGTAACTTCTTCAACAGCTTTAATAGATAACAGATTATCAAATGCAGCTACCGTAGATCCCCTCTCACTTTTTATATTAGTGTATTAGTGCCATTTATCAGTTGTGCTGTTATTTCATTTCACTCACCTGTAAAGTGTTGAGCCATGTTACAGACAACCCTCAAA
>JAVQJL010073299.1:0-19434 GCA_036024295.1 Nannoperca obscura | reverse complement strand
TGCTCAAACAAAGTTAAGAAACACAAGCAGTCAGATGATGATGGTTTTAAACAAACCCCTGCAAGTTAGTCACACGTATTTGGTTGGAGATTACAGACAGACGTCCTGGTTCCTGGTATGGTTTGACCTACTATAATTGTCACAGTTTGTGTGTGTGTGTGTGTGTGTGTGTGTGTGTGTGTGTGTGTGTGTCGTTATGTCAGTGTTCACTTCTGATTTGACTTCCAGATATAGTGGTAAAAATGATGGCTAAATTAGCTGACTGCTGGTTTCTTTCCCCATTGCTGTGTTGCCAGATCTCAGCAATTATTTTGGTGAGTTCAATGTTGTTGGCACCAGATGAAAATAAGAATTATCCTTTCAGTTGCTCAAGGGTACAGAATGGCAGTTGTGGTTGGATGCTATTGCAAGGATCCCAATAGTCATCGTTTCAGTGATTTAGCTTGCGTTGCTACCGTTTCTGGTTGCTAATACAAAGGATGCCTCTGTTTTAAAAAATGTAGTCCCCCTTTGCTTTTCTTTCATTGTATTTCTTGTTGGGACTGTCCAACAGACAAACATTTCCAAGGAAAGTCCTCAGTTTTCTTTCTCCCGCTGTTTTCTCTCTCCTCTCATTCTCTGTCTCTCTTTCTCTTTGGTATTTCCCACTTCCTCAGTTCAATTCCAGCTGGGACGGCTGGAGATTTTACACCCAATTGGTCGAGTTGAAGGCCTTTGTCGGAGCCCTTCTCTCACTCCACAAGTGGCAGAAGGGACCTGGTTTGTGAATGGCGCTTTGTGTACTGTTTTTCTAAGAGGGGGCCCTCTCTCTCCCGCTCTCATCTGTCACAGGTCCCTCTCCGTCCACGCTTCACAATGCCTGATTGTTTCTGCCAAGTCGCCAGGTTCCAGGCCAGATCTGAACAACGCTTTCCTGCCAAATTCCGACCCCGGTTTTCTATTTTCTTCCTCTCATAAAGGGATTCTAAATTACTGTCCACATTTTGGAAGGGGGACTTAGCTAGCTGTCCACCAGCAACAGTTTGTTTGTTGATTGTGTCTCTGAGATAAAGGATGTAAGAAATTCCATAGGCAACAAAGGAGGGAAGGGAACTTAAACCAAAATGCTCAAGGATAACAGTAAGTAACATTGCTGAGCATACCTTCAGTGTAATTATTAGGTATACAGCATATACCAGTCTTATTCAACTGAGATGTTAACCCTACTTGTGGCATGATCTTCCCAACCTGACTTAATGCTTGTAAAAAAATATGCATGAGGATAAATAATTTAAACTCTTCAGTCAACAGTGCATGCTCTGTTTAGTTTTCAAGCAGGCAATCTCACCAGTATCACTTTCCAAGAAATATTTTAGACAGGAGACCTGCTTTCAGGGGAAGGAGATGATGTTTTTCTAGATGTCTGACAATATGAATAGGCTTTCGGAGAGCCTCGAGACGACATGTGTGAAAAATGAATCTGTTTTTCAGCTATCAGTGTAACATTATCGCCATGTTGCTGTTTCCTGATTCCTCATTCTTTTGTTGGTCTCGTTGGGAGAAGGTTTGCTCCTTCAGCAATAATCACTCAATTTCCTCCTGTGTCTCAGTGGGGAAGGGAGATGATATGGCCAGGCAAAAGAGCTGTGGTCAGAAGAAAAACCCATGTGCCCAAAATGCTTTTCATTTTCAGAAAATAAAGGACCTGAACATGAAAAGATTACAGTTCTAGTGAAGGCTGACATCTCAAAGTGCAGCACAGTATCTTTCTGTTTTTCTTCATGTCATGACAGTAGCAGTTGATGGCAACACAAAGATGGGCTGGATGGAGTTCCTCCTCTATTGCAATCATTATGTTTATACCTGATGTTTGGCACTTCTGACACTATTTTAGAGTGAATGGAGTTTTTTAAAGTTGTTTTTCATTTACACTCTGGTTTCATTCTTCACTCTGATGTTGTGAAAAAGCAAAAAAGTTCAATCATTAGCATGAAAGCACATTTCTGTGTTTATTTACATTACTTCAAAAATGTGGGTGAACTATATACTTAGAATCTTACATTACAACCTTTGAAGGATGCAACAAGTATGCGAAAAGCTGGACAGTTCATTTTACAATCAGCTGTAATCTGGAACAACTGCAAAAAGGATCAACAATTCTAGCAAACAAATACACATTTGCTGCATTGAAAACAAATCCTCACCATTCATCCTTACCCTCACAAGTCATGTGACAAAAAACTACCGTAGCTCCTAAACTCATTCCACAGCAATGAATTGCTAGAGCTTAACATTTGCCATGTTAGTTAAACAACGGAGTCATCTAAACACTGGTAATGTGATTCTTTGCCTGATGACGAGTGCGTGGAGTATACTGTTTTCCTGCCCCAGCCAATCACAAAAGACCCCTGTGGCATGCTTACCAACAAACCCCTGTACTGTTGCATGATGAGACCATATCAGTGGCAGCGAGTTATGAGGCTGGGCATTCCTGGCCATATGAGACACAAGTTCCAAGAAACTAGGTCCTAAGCTTCCCCATAAACACAGCACCAGCAATATCGTCCGCTAAATATAGGCTCTCCTCTGCCTTCTCCCTTTCCGGCTCCCCATCGCTTGCTCTCATCTCTCATCGCTCCAGCGTGAGTTGTAAGAGTTGATCATGGATTAGTGATTTGCTGTTTGTTGGTTGTCTGGGGTCTTATAAACTCATGTACTCATGCCGCCTTGTAAAACAAGGAAGGTCTGGAGAAACTGAAACCTACAAACTGGCACTGTTGTAAGTTATAAAAATAAATAAATAAACTTCCTATAAATCTAGCTGTCAAACTTCACCTCGATTTTAAGATTTGGTGGTGGTGGTAATGGTGGATGTGCAAATATCAGTCTAGGATTGTAAAAGTCAAAACATGCTCACCATTTAACAAGGACCAGTGGCTTCATGACACCATGTGCATGACTTGGTGGTTCTGTGATTTTTCAGCTCAAAAAGGCCCAAAACTTCACATTTCAGTTGTGCACAGTCTAACTATCTCTAAATACCCCTAAACCATAATGTCTGATGAAGCTTGCCTTCATTTTGTTCATTCATCATTAGGATTAATGAAGACGCGCAAAGAGATGCTCCTTTAGCATTTTACTTTATTTTTTAAATGTTAAGCTCTGTTTTTGGTGAGCACCAACCCCTGATGGAAATATTTGGCTCTTAAGCTTTAGCTACTAAATGTTCAGGTTTCTTCACCAGCTAGTCGCTATATTTTTCTGGCGGAGGGTTAGTGCCGGGCAGGTAGCGTACAGTAGAGTTTAGAGCTTTTTAGCTGAAAACAGCTGCCTGCTACGTCTGAAAATGACTGATGAGAGTGAACCTGAACAGAAAACATGCTAAAAGACGTTACGCTGAGAAAAAACTGCAGAGTGGGGTGATAATTTTCCGTGGGTTTGTCCTTACAAGCTTACCCTTCCACATACATGCAGTCATTTGATCCATTGTGAGTATGAAAAATACTGATTGTAGCAGTTTGTGCTTTCATCTTGAGCAATTTACAGTGAGGTAATGTTTTTGGGCCCAAAAGGGCCCTCTAACCTTTAAATGAGTGAATGAGTGAATAGAGTTTTTTAAACTCTAACCTTTAAATAAGCATTGCAGTTGATTTCTACCATATAAAGTGAGTTTATGGCAGACACAGTTTTGATCTTTGCTTTTTCTTATTGCTTCCTTCATTCATGTTTTTTTCTGTGTCTTTGTATCTTTTTTCTTTCACGTCTTCTCACTTTGACATTTGGGTTCAGTCTGTTATCACCTCCCACTGTAAATCATGCATTTTCACCTTATGCTGCCTCCTCACACATGTACTCTGCAGCCTTTCTCTATCCCCTCAGACATTTGACTGAGGGTCAGATTTACGTTTAAGGGCACCCAGGAGGCTACATATTTCAGAGATGGACAGCCTGCTGTGATTTACTGAGCGCTAACACTGAAGTAGCAATCTGCTTTACTTCACAGGAGTTGTGTGTATGTGCTCATGTGCGACGGGCTTGCGGAAAACCATTCATAACAGTCCAATGTTCTTTCTGCGGAAAATTGTATTGTCAGTTATCACCTAGCAATTTTGTGTGGGTGTGTTTGCTTCAATGGAGTTGTTTGTTTGTTTTGTGTGTGTGTGTGTGTGTGTATTATTACAAGGACCAATTAGCTGTATAAAGACAGAAAGATGTGTGAAATCCTTTAAAGTGTGCTTGTGTTTAGATTTAAAAAAAGAATTTAGGGCTAAGATTAAGAGAGGAGGGTTAAAGGAATAAATGTGGTCAGTGAAATAATCACAACTATTATGCAACAAAGGGAAGTCATTATAGTAAATTATGTCTTAGACTAATGACTCTCCCAGCCTGAGGCCGTTAGAAAAACGAGAGATTTTTCCATTGAAACAGCAGCACAGCGTCTGCTTTTTTAGCAGCTCTGAGGTGATGAGAGGCCTTGATGCTGCTTAATAGATTAATAGATTATCCCCATGGCAGTGTGTGTGTGTGTGTGTGTGTGTGTGTGTGTGTGAGGAACATTCAGCATGAATGTGTTACAGTCATTAGAAGTTGCTCAGTGTGACTGTGTCTGATAAATGCCAGAATATGATGATTTACTTTAAATTGCTTGTGTGTGATCGAGCTGTAATTACGTATTTAGCATTCATGTGTCTGCATTTTAAATGACGTTGTGGTTCTGGATCAGCTATTCAAATGCATGGTTATGAAATCTCCATTTTATTAAATTTTTTTGTGGCTTCACTATGCAGTCAGTGGTGGACAAATGTTTTAGATTACTTAACATGCTCAAAGTAGAGCACCCTACATTTGTTCAAACAGTGCACATCAACATGGGCCACAATTTATGAAGTTCCATATAGAAATGTTCTATATAAGATGAATGTCCATCTGTCCGTCCAGTAACAAACAAGAAATGCCATGAATACACTTTCTAAAACATGCAACTATTTGTAAAATTCTCAGGAAACAATCAATAATAATAACACATTAAAATGCACACTACTTTTCTGAAAATATAGCGTTTCAAATGCAATCAATAAAAACGTACTTAAACAATGTAACCAGCACACGCATATGATAAATGCACCTAAGCACTTAAACAAAGAAAGAAAGTAAGTAAAGTAATAATAAATACTAAAATATGATCTAAGTCAGGCAAATATTTAGGTTTCCTTTAATAATTGCAAGAGTTACAGTAATAATTGGCTGTCAGGTAAAAACTGTAAAACTGTACTGTACCTAAATATATGTTTACTGTTAAAGAGAGATATTAGTACATTTTTACACATTTTATACACATAAATATACTTGTATGTATGTATGTAGACTTGTGTTCCACAACAACATCACCAATAGAAGGTTTTGGTTAACACCTCTATCAATATCTGTCACTCTTTATTGTTATAGCTGTTCATTGGCCACTTGATCATTCCTCCATCATGGCTGACAAGAGTGTGTTGAAGTCCTTTTCTCTCTTCCATATTTTTTCTCTTCTCCTCTCCCTAAACTAGCCTAAAATTGATCCAAACTGTAGCCACAACATTAAAACCTTCTCCCCTTTACCCTCACAGAATGATGTCTTCCATGCAAGCAACGCCTCCCTTCCATGCACCATCCGAGGAAGAAGAAGCGATAGGTCAGGATAATGCGCCCTGGGCCAATGACAAGCGAGACGGCCCAAAACAGACACCGTCTCCCTCTTCGCATGATCAAGCCCACCCAGATGAGCTGCAGCCAATCAGAGAGAAGCTGACTGATGCTGACTGGGAGAACATGGTGCCTGCTGCCATGGTGAGCCGTGAATTACGCACAGAGCGGAGAAATATCTTATCTTGAGATATGTTGCTATAACTCAAATCTATAAAACAAATGTGGTTAGGGAGTGTACACAGTGTACACACTCAGGGCACACAACTCATAAAACACTTGTGAAACAAGTCAGGAGTGCGCAGGGTGTGCAAATTCTCATGCATAGTGATGATTGTGCACAAAATCGAATGCACACACACACACACACACACACGCTCATGCACCAGTGGTCTTCTCTGGTCTGTGTGCTGCAGGCAGTGCTGTAGGCAGCCCAGTGTGGGTCCTCCTCTAGAGAGTTATACCCCTTGGTTCTTCTCGTTTCCACAGCCTGTTTTCATGTGTGTGTGTTCAGGTGTTAGTTACTTGGCTTCAGGTTCGGTTGGTCCCTAATGGAAGAGGCATGTTTGACTTCAGCCTCTAAAGGAAAGTGGAAAGTTCTGAGCATAAAGTTTCCTTAGGTATAAAGCTTGTGGGCAGAACACAACAAACAGAATTTGAATATTGGATTGTCTGATTTTAGTTTGTTATGTTGAGATTATAACTCAATAATACTTAACATTTCTCAGTGCGTAATAAGAACTTTAAAGGCAATAAAATATAATCAAATAATTTGAAAACTCTGCTTTACTTAGCATCAGTGTCAGGCCTCAAAGTGGCCTAGAGGCACAAATGTTTCTGAATACTACCACATTTCTTTTCTTTATTGTTTTTAGTAAGTTGTCACATACTGCATACACTCCTGAATGTGACTACTCTCCCCACAGGAGACTGATAGGAATCTGTAAAGTAAAGTAAAGTAACTTTTTCTGAATTAGAAAAAAAATGAAAGAAAAGATAGTTTTTGGCCACTAGTGAGAAGATGTTGGCTACAGAAAGTTAGCAAGAGGAAAAAGTGACAACACATCACAAAATAGCGTTGAAAAAATAAAACATTAATATAGAAGATGGACAAGGATTGAGGACAGAAAACACCATCCTGCTTTTTGTCATTATCTTTCAAAAGTGAAGGGCAATTTAAAACAAATATTCGTGGGACATGTTTCGAGTTTATTGGCCAATAAGTAATATAATAACTTTGTTTTCAGATTTCTCTTAAATTTGTCATACATTTTAAAGTGCAGTCCTCTATCCTTAGACCCTCAATTATCCAGTTATCCAGAGTGACATCCAGTTAATGACCAGATCAGGGTTCAGTGCCTTGCTCAAGGACTATTTGCAACAACACAGGGGTAGTCATGGGCATGCATTGTCTGCTGCAGAGACGGAATATGTGACCTTTGGCTTTATAATATGATCTGACCATCAGGCCTTCCTGCCGGCACCACACTGCTTGTTTAACTTTCGTTAAGTGCGGACCTGAAAGAAAAGAACCACGCACCTTAACAATCCACGAGTGACACACTATCTCCTAATCCTCATTACAGAGGCATCTTCCGCTTAAAGACAAAGTGCACAGCAGGGCCTCCTGAAGCCATTTCAAGGGCGTCTTAAGATCCCGCTGTTAGCCAAAGCCCCTTGTCTTTGAAACATAAGCCTCCTAAAGTTCTTGGAGATCCCCCCACTCTGTAAGGGGAGGAGAAACCATACAGAAATAGCCCCGGTGTTAGAACACCTGTGCTAAAGTGTCTGTTGTGTGGGACAATGTGGTCGTCTTGAAGGGCTTATCGTCTTGGTAAAAATAGACTCCTTGTGCCTCTTGCTTAACTCATAACCCAGCGGAGCAAACAGCAGCTCTGGTCATGCAGCACAAAAGAGAAAGGCCCATTAGATATCTATTATGTATTATCAACAAGGTTTAAATCACAAGCTCTGTGTCACCTACATTGAAATGGGAATTCATTCTTTATTCATTTAATTACTTCTACTAGTAAGTTAGCAGCACCTCAGACAACAAACAGGGATAACTGTGCCATTTAAAACCTTTGCCCCAACTGTGATTCCTTAATTAAATATAAATGTTTAATATATTATTTAAATATTATGAAATAAATGAAATAGAGCTGTATATTGTAAGGTTTTCAGTGTAATAATAAAAAAGAAGATGAAAAACAAACAGACAAAAACCTTCAATTGCAACATAAACTGACGAGAATGTGTAATAGCAGAATAGTAGATACAAGAGTAGACCCAACTTCAACTTAAAGGAAGCTAATGGGGGGACAGCACAGGGCTTACTATATATACTTTAAGTATATACTGTAAGTAGGTATAGGAGCTGTGGGATGTATTTGTCTGTTCTACATGAAATAAATAAATGAAAGGGCACAAGTTCTCAGGATGCATTTAACAATCATATACAAAAGACTAGTAATCACAAGTTTTAACCTTGGTTCTCTCGTTTGCTGTCTCTTCCCAGGACAACGAAAGCAGTAAAGGCTGCTCAGTCTACTCCTACCGGACTAACTCTACCTCTCCACCCAAGCCAGAGGAGTGTTCCAGGGACCGTGGGGAGCCAATGATCAGCCTCGCCTTCGGGACGCCAGAGCGCCGCAAAGGAAGCCTGGCAGACGTGGTGGACACACTGAAACAGAAGAAACTGGTGGAGCTGACCAAGACGGAACAAGACGGTAGGCAAAGTTCTTCCGCTTAATGCGCGTGCATGGTGGTTTTTCTGTTTTAACTGTAATGTCTCCAAGAAAAAGTGGTGCACACATAATCGATTTCTGCACTGTTTCCCCGACTTAACATTCATACAGTTACACCAGCTCAGACCTGAAGGCTGCAAAGTAGGGCCACTCTTCCACTTAAGATCATCACGGAAGCATTTGGCTCTAATTATGTGAAAAAAAGAAAAACAGAATTGTTTTGGTTGAATAGCAATGCATTTTGGGCTTTATCTAAAGGGCTTGGAGAGAATACATTTTATTAGCTTATATGGATTTGAATTGAATGGAAAATGATATAATCCACCAAGCAGTGATCAAAATAGGACACATATGAGGTCTTGGTGTCTACTGATTGTACAGACATAATGATAATAATAATAATTGTTTTCTAGCAAAATACAATTGAGATTTCAGCTTTAGAATAACTTTTTAGACAGAGGGACTGAAGGACTCATTTACTCTTCACTCGCACATAAAGCGAGAACAAGCATACCTGTATTTTGTTTTCCCTTTTTTGAACACATCCTCTCCCAAGATTCTTTGAACATCTAAAATTACAACCGACAGACCCCCTCGCTCGTTAGATCACAATATCAATCAGTGAAAACACCGGTTTCCCTTTCTCCTCGTCTTCTCTGAGCTACACCACTAACAGGAAAAGTGCTGGAGTCTCCCAGCATGCCTCAGCTTGCCCCTTACCACCCCACAGCAAGCCACATCTAAAACCATCTAACACTTCTCTTTACTGTTATGTGCACATAGTAATCATGATGATATCAGAGAAGTGCTTGATCTCTCTCATTTAAAGGTTTTACTTTGTTATTGATACAGTAAAGTGGGCCAGAATGGGACCGCCAGAGGCATAATACAGTACACAGTGTCTTTAGTTGAAAGATAGAGGCAGCTTCGCCTCTTATCTACTGTACGGAAACTGGTTTGAAAGGAAAAAACGTGTATATGTGTGTGTTCAAAAAGTGTTGTGACATCTTCCTGTCAAATCAAAGGGGGACGTGAGTGGAAGGAAGTGCTTGGGGACAAATTTAAGTGGGTGTCTTCTCTTCATTTTCTTTTCCATGACATGTATAGGTTTTGCCTTTCCCGTCCAGCTACTAGCCAGGCTCGACGCCGCTTAGCTCCTGAACTCTTTCTGCACACCGTCAGTTAAAGATGTTAAACTAAATATTCCCGATTGCTGCAGTTTGTTCTTGTGCAGCGTTAAAAACTCAAGAGATTAAAATAATCCATTTAGCGTTTTTTAGGATTCCCCGTCATATTTTCTTGGCCTCTTATTGGTCAAGGGGATAATTTGTGCTTTTTAATTGGATGAACAATGCATTCTGTATATGTCATATTCTGAACAAAAATGGTCAACAAAATGTTTCCTATTCTTGATATACTTCGTGATCATGTGACGCTTCTTTTACTGCTGTTGTTTTTTAATTACATAGTAATAATTAAGAGACACTGTAATCAGAGCTGGAAGTGATTTGGATCGTAAATTGCACACAAAGAGACTGACTGTGTGGCAAAAACTAAGGATGCAGGAGCATGATGTTGAATTTGAAGTGGCCTTTTTTTCTGAGACAAACAAAAGACATAACTGTAAACAAGATAATAAAATATATGTTTAAAAAAAAGTATGGAATTTCCATTGGAGCCCTTCCTGTTTAGTGTGCTCTAGATGTGCGTAAAGGCCAACAGTTCAGCAGTGGATTTTACTCAAAGATACATCAGCAGCTCCACAGTTCTTTAGTAAATAAAGCCTAATATATTTAATCCACTGATGCCCACAAATGACTCAGATTTCCTGCACATGTTCCCTCTTCTTTGGGAAAAAGGAGGGGGGAAAAAACAGCTTGCTATTGACTTTGTCTCTTCCTTGCTAATTAGCGGCGCTGCTATCCCCGAGGACTAGTGGCATTGATCACGCTGCAAACACTTAGCCGGGACAAAAGCAAACGAGATAAACATGTGCAATATAATGGCGACACACTGAATCATACGGTGTTGGCGTGAATAATAACTCTGTCGCTGGGCCTTGTAAACGTTCATGTGAATTGTTGTGGTCCTTGAAGATGCATTGTAAAAATGTCTTTCATGCAGTGCTGTGGTAATGCATTCATTTAAAGCCTAATGTAACCCTACATATGGAGACTGACGGGTACCTCTGCTTCATTCTTTTCCCCTTAATGAGTTTAGTTAAAATGAGAGGAGGTGATCAATAGATGGCTGAGGCTGAATGCTTCATTAAGTGAGTTCTCCTTCAGTGGCAAACAGTTACATTCAAAAACTGTGGAGCGATAAAGCTCTGCATCCTTTTTTTCTTTATCTCATTTGTTAATTTGCTGGAATAATGCTTCTTCATTTCATTACTACTTTCTCCCCTTCACTGTGTGATGATGGGATTGCTGTTTCTCTTTCCCTTTCTCTTTCCATCCTTGAACTTCAGGAACCTTTGAAATCACTTTTGGCACATTTTTTGGAATCCCTCTTCAACAGGCAACCTTGCTCACATCCTGATTTAAAGCTTTGTTGTGTGCTGCTGGTAAAGGCAAAGTATTTCAAATTTTTAGGCTGTCAGATTTTTTTGTTTTGTTAAAGGAATCTAATGCAGACAGGAGTGCAAGGCCATCCTGGTAAATAGGCTTATATACTAATACCTGGTGTGGCACAAATAAGAGATCATTGTCTGTTTCAAACGCTGCACGGCAGAAACGTCCACACGTTTATTGTGCGTTTGGACCCCAAGTCTTCACTGACATCCTCTCTTAAAACATGGTTTTGTTCAGAATCTTCTTACAGTACGACCAGATTTGATCATTGGCACTCAAATGGCAAGCACATTAAAGCCTGAACAATGCCGTCCCTTGCCTCAACCTCCACCTCCTGCTGAAAAGGTTTCAGTCAGCTGAGCTCTCCCGGGTTACATTGGCTATATGATCAAATAGAACAGACCCTATTAGCCACTGAGGGCTCACTTATCCTAACATGGCTGACCCCTGTGTGCAGCGTAGCCCTGAGGTAAAGTGTGGATGATGTCGTTGTTAGCCTTCGCGCTGCGCTCACCCCCTGTCGGCACGCTGTTAGCTGTCCGCTACTCAAAGGAGCCATAAGTGCCTGTGACAGTTCTAATGAATAGACATGGCCTTGCTTTGCAATACGGCAGACTCAATTTTTTTTTACCCAACTGCCGCCTCAGCTTTTAAAAGCTTTATCAAGAGATTTAAGATTGTGTCAGCTAGCTGTATTACCACACAGCTGGTTGCTGCAAATACGTCCTCTCTGCCTGAACTTCCGCAGCAAACAAGCCAAGAGGGTGAAGTTCAGACATTTTTCTTGACAATTTTGTGTTATGTTGAGCTGCGCCTGCATTGTGTGAAGGTTAAGATACAGAGGCTTCCATCATACAAAAGTCTTTCTCTATACTGTTAAAGCACTTAGCACTTATTAAACTGGTAGGCTGGTTTCTGAATAACATGTTCAAGGCCAGGATGAGGGAACATCAGACGAAAAAATGTGGGCACCAGACATGCTGTGGAATGGAAACGCTGCTCCATCCTCTGTCATTTTGTAGCTGAAAATAAAAGATGGAGAGGATGGGAAATAAAAGCCTGTAATAAACAGAGAAATAACCCAAACAATAACCCGTCTCTTAACATTGACATATGCCTCGTTAGCGATTGTTAATCTGAATTCGCCTTGTCTCCTTCAGCGCTCAATAGAAAAAGGGAAAAAGCCGTGAGGAGTGGACACATTCATCTGAATGCAAAACCAAACCGTTCTGGGAGGGTGCCTGATGGACATTACACCCAGTGAAGTGTGCAATCAAGCTCCCTCAGTCTTGATGACTGAATTATCATTATCTGTATTGTTGTGTCTCCCGGGGGCCAGCCCACCGTTAATGGGCCTGGCATGGGCACGGTGCCCTTGTGCCAACTTAGTCAGTCATCTAATGTCCCTAGAGCAGTTCTGGCGTCTGGCACACACTCTAATCCCTGCTTACACCCGAGCCTGTATGAATTACTGTACAATTCATGTGTTTCATTTGCAAATGAGATCGAGCTCAATTACCGCCACACTGTACGCTGCCGATTGATGATAAAACGGACACCCCAGTGACCAATTTATGAATTCAACTAAAGCATTTAAACTGGAATAGAGTTGATTTCTCAGGAGATGATATATAAGCATATAAACACATCAGCTGTTGTCTTAATCTGAGATGAAAGCATGTAGACTGACCGGACAGAACGGGGCTTCAAGTCAGACGGAGTACAACTCACAGATCTGATGGGACATTGCTCCCTCATGAGCATTCACAGTGTTGACAGGCAGTCAGACACTATTTGACAGTTACCCATCAGTCCGAAGAGGCATTGGTCAAAGACAGCTGTACACAATATGATTTGAGAAAATTAATTTAAATGCATTACCCCAACTCCATATCATTTTTTAAAGTGCAGATTCAGCCTGACCCATCTTTCCCAGCTGATTTAAAAACTAAGTCCAAGTGAATGAGGGAACGACTGTAGGAGTCGCGGCCTTGTGGCTGCGTAGTGTTTGGTTCAGGAGCTACGGGAGAGACTGACTGAAACTGATTACAGTCTTTTTTGTGTATAGACAGGTGTCTCTATGTCCGCATTGGCCTTGCAGGTTCAACGTTGATTTAAAACAGTAGATGGCGTATTGAGCCTTATTCAACTCATGAAATGCATATTTTTATACATTTAATAATTATATAATATAATTTTATAAATATTTACACCATCATTGGTTGTTTCATCACAGTAAAGTCACACCATTTATCATGTTTAAGTGTGCAGTACCTCTAAACATACAACTTTTGAGCAGCAAATGTTGTTGCTACCACAAGTCATACACTAGGTATTCATAAAAACCACGACCAATAATACCATTTTAAATTTGAGAACAAATTGTGAACTGCCCCTCCCATCATACGGAAATGGGCAACATCACAGCTTCCAATCTGGCATTACTGGCAACACAATGTGATGGCTCATGTCCGGGATCCAACAAACCCAGCTTTCTTTTCATCCAAGTGCAAAACACTTTCCCCTTTTTGTCTGCAGAATGTCCTCTAGTTGAATTATAAAGGCAATGCACATTGTAATGCCCTGTAAACATGATTTCGTAATCAGCTTCTTATGATGAGAAATGGGGTCCTGCATGAACTCAAACTTTACAAAAAACAGTTTTGGTGTTTGGATCATGAGAGATTTCTGTATTTGTGTATGTGCTCCGCTCACTCTTCGCTTGTCTGGCCATTGTCAATCAAATCAGATCAAACCACACCACAACCACACAGTCCTAATGAAGCAGATTAACTGAGTTAAGTGTTAAACTCTTTGAATATTTCATATTTAAAGCCTTGTACTTAAATTTTCACGAAGACACCTAGAGTCAGAGGTATAATCAATATTCAGTAGCGGGTGCAGTCGTCTGACTGTATCCTGTCTTGTGACCTCTTGCAGCTTCTTGTGCAGTTTTATGAGCCTTGCCCTTCTACTGTGTTGTCCAGTTTGGAGGAGTCTGCACAGTGACTTGAGTTGAGGCCAGGGCAGAGCTGGGCACCCAATCACCCATATAATGTCTTCTCCAGCTGGAACAGGAGGTCAGGGCGAGGCCAAGCCTTCCTCTAACGCTGCTGCGCTGTGACAATGGAGACATTCTGCCAGGCTTCACTTTGTTCTCTCTCGCTGCTGAAAGCCTGTTTCAACATCTCTGCTGTTACCGCCACTCAAACTGTGGAAAGTATGTCCTCTTCTGGAGGGGGAGTATTGAATGTAGTTGGTGCGTAATCATGTGCATCCCTGACGAGTGTGCCTCTGTGTATTCAGTGTCAACACCTGCGCCGCAAATGTTCAGTGACGCTCTACCTGAAATAAAGTATTAGCTGGGAGATTAAATCTTTCTTACAATTAGCAACTTAACTACTAGCCCATGCAGGCCTGTCAGTAACACTGTTTGAAAGTTAAATCATCTGTAGGCTTTTTCAAACTGAGCTGCACATGAAGCTATAGTGCATGACCAAACATCAAACTTAAGCTGGCCCTGTGAGCTCTGTGTGCCTGACCTGTGTGTGTGTGTGTGTGTGTGTGTGTGTGTGTGTGTGAGTGCTTATGGATTTATACACTCAGGTGGAAGTAGTTGTGATGACAACTTAACATGCAAGTTTGGTCGGCCCCGAGAGTTAAGCTTATTGGCTAATTAACAAGGTCTTGGCTCTGGCACTATGTTTGCCTTCCTCTATGGGATTGTGTGCAGGTAAAGGCTTTGTCTCTCTCTCTCTCTCTCTATAAGCATTTGGGATGCTGGTGCATACAACACTGTCCCAACTTGCCATATTAGGGACAGCAGGGCAGCACTGTGTGTGTGGAAAGGCTGTATTTGCTCCAAACATAAACTTAATTTTTGGAATCTACCTTTCTTTATCTGTCAGTTTGGCGGTCAGTGCTGCTCTTCTCGGCTCTGCCAACAGGCCGACTCCCCCTGGACTTCTTGTGGTTGGTTCAATCTCTTCCTCTGTAATTGATAGGGATCTCTTTACTAATGATCAGCCACAGCCTGTGGGTCTTGACTACAAATACAGTCAGTGGGACATGCCTGGTAGCTCCGTTTGGCTGCAGGCCAGCCAGCATATGGTACGAGTGCATGCAATGTGGTTTGCCGGAACAGTTTTGAAAGTCGTCCAAAAGAATCAGATTAAATAGTGATTTTATCAAGTCCTCCTTTTTACTAGGATTTCAGTGAAATGCCAAATTGTTCACCTGATAATTTAGCATCTGGCGAAGGCCAACATGATATAACTGTAATGAAATTAAAAAGATTGAGCCTGTGTCAAAGCCAACATAGATCATGTTTGAAACCAGTGGAGTGTGTTTGACGTGGTTATTCAAAGATGTGGATTTGAATCTGCTGCAAGACAAACTGTTTGCCTCTTTTGAGCAGTCAAATACATGAATTTTTTTATACATATGTATAATGTATTTTGAGTTTCAGTAAAAGTCTTGAATACTTACTTACATTTCTTTTATAAATGAATCTAAAGATTCAAAGCTGTAAACCCAGCTGTACTGTAAACTATAAACATTGTCTTCTGGACGCAGGTATCACAGCATCATTTGGATGTGTGAAAAAAATCAGTTTGAGATTGTCTTTTCCTTAAAAATCTGGGTATTTTTCGAAGAAAATGTGTAAAAATCAATATTAAAAGCCAAAATAAAAGTGCACTGATCTCATTTGTACAAAATGTTTGAGACCAGGGTCCAGCTAAAGTTTTTGTTGTTTATTTGACTTTTATTTGCACAGATTCTTTGTTTTGCACAATTTGTGATGCAAAGGCAGCATCTGTTGAAACAACACTGATTTTGCAAATCTATTTCATGTTCCTAAAAGTCAATCAGACCTTCATGGTTGCAGTATCTGATATAGTGTATTGTGTTTGATGACAGCTCCAATCACAGATGATAAAAGGAGCAGTTGTGCCACTGAGGCCTCCTTCTCTGATACAGAGGTATCAACAGGAGTCGGGGAAGTTGGGGGTTCAGGCAGCCATGTTGGCACTTTTTTCTCCTCTCCAGTCAGCTGTGGAGTGCTTGTCGACTCGGCTCAGACTCACCGCCGGGCCCCTTTGCTGATATTTGGCTCCCTGACCCCGCCATCCCCATCTCTCCTCTGTGACCTAAACCATAGGCTCCGTCCACATCAGCTCCCCTGAGGACCAGACGCAAAACAACGCTTCTATTGTGTCTGAACCACACATTGCGCTGTGTGTATGTATGTGTGCATGTCTGCGTCCGTGTGTGTGTGTGTGTGTGTGTGTGTGCTAAGTAGGGTAGGGTTTCATATATCATGCCTAAAGTGGAACCAGAAGCTCGGGTCTTGAACTGGTGTTTTGGAAGCGTGCGTTTGACAAAGAAGCACTTTTGCACCCTGAATGTGAGCGTGTTCAGATTCCAGTTGTTTTATTTGATCTAAAAGTAGATATTTTAAAATGTATGGTTGAGTGGATAAATCTACAAAGTTTTGGTCTATCCAATCTAAATACAAACATTTCACAAATTTTGTCTTTGTATTAAAAAAAGGTTTAAATAAAATGTAATTTCTATTCATTAACAGACTTTACTTTATTTTCAAAAAGAAAAAAATAAACCCTGAAAAAATGTGAGGAGACAAAAAGAAATAAAATATGAAAGCTCTGTCATTAAGCTGTGAATAGATGTTTTTACCTTAATGTTATGTTAAATTAATTAAATCCAAAGTGACCTTGTTGCTGCTGCACGGTATCATACGCCCAAGGGTGTACAGTTTTTAAAGCTCATCAGTCACTCTTGCTTGATTGTTCGCCGTCTCTCACACAAAGAGCCGAGGGATAGAAGTTGGAAAATATCTGGAAAATGTTTGGGCTTTTGTTCTGTCTTGAAACGAGTGGTAGTGGAGAAATGAAATCAACCATTAATAAAAAGTGCCATCCGTCCAAGTGTGGCCAGAGGTGTGTTGAGTTAGTTACAGCAGCCTCGTCAGGCCTCTTATTCCTGCAGCTCGTCCGTCAGTGCAGTGACTGTAATTTCTAACACAGCACTTTTCTATGGTGGACAAACAAGCTTTCTTACATTGGGACTGTTGATATGTGTTGTGCTGTTCTGCGGCGCAGACCGACCTCTCTAGCTGCACAGCGAGGATCAGCAGCCGGGCTTTTCTAGTATTAAGCTCACACCTTCAGTAGAAACACTATCCTTTGTCTAATTCATGAGCTGCAGGGTTTTCGAGCCGGCACCTTCGGCAGAGAGGCCGCCTTACATCACATGAAGTACATCACACTGTGGGAGGGAGTACTTTGTGAGTATTTTTAGCATGGGGGGCCCCAGTGGGAAGCAAAGGCAGAATTGGGGCCTGATTTTATTGTCTAAGCTGTTGCTGCAGTTGGAGTAAAATACAATATAGACATTTTCTGGATAAGTTAAAGGTCAAAGTTCAGAGCTAGGGTTTAGTTTCTGTGCCATGTAAATGTATACCCATAGACGCTATTAGGTGATCGTCAGGCTGCCTCTGAATAATGTTTTTCTTTGTCAGATCAGGAGATACAATTGCAGAAACAAACTTCTCTCAAAGTAGCAGATACTTTAGAAAAGTGAAGTTCAAAGAAATTACAAATATATCACTTCCCCTATTATTGTTTTATTCGAATGTTTTAAATTAAAGGGGTTTTTGATTGCGTCTATTGTGATAAAATTATAGATGGATATATGCATATGTCAAATCTGAGAAATTAGCATTCATCCTGTAAAATTTGTTAAAAAATTAATCTGGATAAAAGCACTAGTTTACCTTTGCTCAATTCTCTAAGATTCAGCTTCAGATCCAAAATGTACATTTTGTAGATTTCATACCAACTGAATTTATACCTGTAAATGCTTTCAGATGATCTGGAGGTTGCTTTGTATCATCGTTTTAGTCGGGACAGGAAGCACAAGTCAAGTTTTCTGTTGCATTTCTCAGTTTATTATTTCAAAACAACAGACACCTTAATTGCATTAACTAGCTCATATGTGCTCATCTCTACACTTTATTAGAGCGTAAACAATAACAAACATGAATTCTGACAATCGATTCGTTCCTTAAGTCCGGGTCCAGCTTCTCCAATGTGAACATTTGCTGGTTTTCTTTGTCTTTATTGACAGTAAACTGAAAATCTTTGAGTTTTCTGGACAAAACAAGCTATTTAAATATGTCGTTCTTTGACTCTGTGAAATTGTGATGGGCATTTTTCACAATTTATGTTACATTTCATAAACCATAGAGTTTATCAATAAAAATTGAAAAAAATATATTCTACTCTATGTCTCCCTTTAGCTTTTATAATAATAAACACATTCTTACTTGATTTGTGCATTTATTGTGATCAAACTTTTTTTTATAAATTTGTTTTTAATTGTAGAATTATTCTACTGTTGCACTCATCATAAATCAACCAGGATTAGAGCATCAGTTAAAGCTAACACAAGGCTCCTACAGGTGGCCTGCTCTGTTGGAGTGGGTTGGGCAAGCAAAACAATGTGTGTGTGTGTGTGTGTCTGTGTGTGTGTGTGTGTGTGTGTGAATGTGTGTGTGTGAGAGAGAGAGAGAGAGAGAGAGAGAGAGAGAGGGGAGTGTGTGTTGGGGGTGATGTATGAAAAGAGTTACACAGGCCTACTATCCTTCAGAAACCCACCTCCTCCCCAACACCAGGAGGGCCGGCTGCTTTCTCAGACCATGTTCTGCGACAAGAGAAAGGGTGTCATCTGACAGATGAAAATAGTGTGTGTGAAATGGACACCGTGCTAACACGCAGCCAGGCTAACCACTCCGCAGTTTAATGGTTTTACAACACCGAGCGAGCGACTATAGGCCATTGAAAGTGTGTGAGTGTGTGTGTGTGTGAGATATAAACTCTCTCAGCAGTGTACTGGCATTCTTTAATCAGCGTGTGTGGTGTGCATGTGCATGTATGTTCAAGTGCTTCAGATTGCACCAGTGTTCTCATATCATTGTGTTTGTGTGTGTGTGTATCTTTTTCCTCCTCCTGGCTGGCCTGTCTCCTCATGTTTGGACATATGTTGAGTTTTATTTCACTGAGACATCAATCCTGCTGGCCAGCTGTTAGGACAGCTGCTCTCTCTGTGCCTCTCTTGCTCTATTTCTCTCTTTCACTCTATCAGCCGCTCTCTCTCTTTCTCTCTGCATCGTTCTTCCTATCTGTCTGGTTCTGTCGGTTTACCCCACACTTCTTCTCTTCCTTGTTTTTCTTTAATATTGATGTTTTTCCATCCTTCGTCCTATCCTTGTTCCTTGTTCCTCTATCCTGTTTCTTTCTTTCTTTCCTTCTTTACTTCCTTCTTTCTTTCTTTCTTTCTTTCTTTCTTTCTTTCTTTCTTTCTTTCTTTCTTTCTTTCTTTCTTTCTTTCTTTCTTTATTTCTTTCTTTCTTTCTTTCTTCCTTCTTT
>JAVQJL010073297.1:0-11757 GCA_036024295.1 Nannoperca obscura | reverse complement strand
TTAAAGTTAAGACTAGTTTAAAGTCATCTTCATTGAAAAGTACAGTGCTTTTCCTTCAAAAATAAGGACATTTCAATGTGACCCCAAACTTTTGAACGGTAGTGTATATATATATATGTTTATATATTTTTATAGTTCCTGCCCCAGTTATTTATTCTGTTGTAAACATAGCCATGTGACATTCCTTTGGCCTGAACATAAGGCAAATTACCTCTCTCTCGAACATAGCTTTGATCCACAACACAGACCACCTGATGTCATTTGTCTTTTTTTTTATTCACGTTTAACTTTCAAACCATTGCAAAGAATACATCTTTTATAGGAGAAACAGCATTGTGACAGTCATTGTGATTACAAAGTGATGCACAACATTTTACTCTAGCTCTTACTTCCTGGTCATGTGATTATTTCTTATTCAGCTTTTCCCAGCACAGTTTTATATTTTCTCCTGGTTGCAACATGACCAAACATGCACGGTGCCATTTGGACTCTGGAAACGTCCTTACAGGAGAGAGTGATGGCAGCATTCCTGAAGCTGGACAATTGGCCTCCTCGTGAGTCAGTGAAGAGATACTTATTGTGTTTTCATTGTTTAATACGGCTTTGCATGCATTTCTTACACCTCTTAGCTTCCTGAGCCAAATGCTCCCTAAACACCAAAGTCTTCATTATGGCCACGGAAAAGTGTGCTGGCTCGAGGTCACCCCTGGTCCACCGGCTGCCTGGGGAAGACTGGAATTAGAAAGCTACCGCAGTCACAGGCCATGGCAACCAACTGTGCTCACTCCAATCTCCTTTATACATTTGGCAGCAGATTAACAATGTTGTAAACGCTGCTTGGTACAGGATGTTGAGGATATAAACAAGTTCTTTCAGATTCTCACACTGCTGTGGCTGATACTCTCTGTGCAGTTCTGATTATTTGGAAAGGCTGGCTTACAAACACTTCACACTGAAAGTTCCTGGAAATAAATAAACAAATAGGCTCTTCATGCAGCATCTGCTCAGATGGAACACATTCAGTCAAGGCCTGAAAGAGACGGCCAGGCTAATGAGAGTTAACTGTGCACAGCAAAATGATTAGAGCAGCTGACCCAACCCTCCAAATAAAGAAAAGAAAAGGAAAGTGGAAAAAACAGTCAAATTGTTTTGGGGGAACAATTGCTTCTGTCTGCACTGCCCAATCTAATGTCTCTCTTTTTGAATGTGCACATAATGCTGAATATGCAAATGAACTCAGCTCCAACATGTGTGAAGGTCATGCCCATTCATTTCTCATTCATGAACTTTTTTTTATTAATACGAAGATTGTCGGCGTATAATTATGAATCTGACGCTTTATCTGCACCTGATTAAAAAGACCCACCTATGTGAGCAAAATCTCCATCCCTCCATCTTCAGTGGGGAGGCGATGTGACCAGCAGGTGACTGGGCTGACGGTGGAACTCCACATCCCCATGTCCATCATACTCCCATTCTTCCCAAGAATTCAGCCAACAGGCAATGCAAGCTATATGCAGAGCCACTGATGCCGCATTGTGAGTGACCAACTGCTGAAGCCTGGAGCTTAAAGTTAATTTAATTGACTGTTAACTGTTAAACGAATGCCTCTCTCATATGCCAAGTCAACGCATTTGAAAGGAGGGGGGGGGGGGGTTAAAAGCATTAAAGATGACGCTGCTTAAGAGCCCCTTTCTTTGTCAAATAGCTGCATAAATGCATTTTATTCTTACCTTGAATATACTGTAGGTTACATACAAACGCGTTCCTCTGAGAGCACACGTCTAATAAGACGTTGAAGAAAAGAAGGGAAAAAAGGTTTGAGATGCACCTGTAAGATGCGAGACTATACCCAGAACAACTTTCCAAAGAGAGCACACGTTGCCCCATAAGCATTTGTTCTTCCAGCAGTGAACAGGAGGAAGCGGAGCGTGCTGTAGGCTACACCACCACCCAGTGAAGAAATCAAAACAACAGCGGCTGTCACCCATCGGGAGAGGAGGGAATGATTACCCAGACACACCAGCGAGCTTTCAGGTCCCACTGACAGAGCGCGCAGGTTGGATTTATAATCATGTCATTCTCATACACTTCCCCTTCCACTTAAAAAAAAAAAAGAAGAGAGAGAGAGAGAGGGAGAGAAAAAACAGTCCATGAAATATTCCTGTTTTGGAGAACGCCGCAGAAGCAAAGCGCTGCGTTGTCTGAGGACAACTGAGAGGGTCCGGTTCAGGGGGGGAAACCCTTTTGACTCGAATTAAGGGGAGGCATACATGAGAAGGAGGAGAGGAGAAAAAAAAACCAAAAAAAAAAAAGGGGAAGGAGGAGGGCAGGGAAGAAAGTATTGGTGGTGCCAGACGCAGCGGCAGTAAGAAGCGTACGTACGTGCTTTATCTTAGCGGCTGAGTGTGTGACGTGATATTGCAGCCTGCTCCTGGAGCTCTGCAAGCACCGAGGCGAGCGCGTCTATTCCTCTCTCTGTAACTCACTAGCCCCTAACATCTCACATCCACCCACTACGGATCTTTTTTTTTTCTTTCTCTCCCCCTATCCCCCCCCCCCCCCCCCCAGAGTGGGAGGTTTCGCGACTTCTACTGGAGAAAACATATCGTTGGGAATAGAGACGTGGAGTCTGCCGAATTCATTTATGGTAATACTGTAAGAATCGCTCGCTTCTTTTCATCACTCCAAGAATCTCTTTCTCTGTGCCTCTTTCGGTCTTTCTCCCCTTATCTCGGTCCCCCCCCCCTCTCTCTCTCTCTCTCTCTCTTTCTCGGTGGCTGGCGTGTGTTGTTGCGCTCCGTTTTGATGGGAAAAACCCAGAAGGAGAAGAAGACGGGGGGGACATGAGCGGGCAGACCGGAGTGTAACGCATTTTATTTTCATCCATTGAACCATCTTGTTGCGCCGGACTTCTATTGTCGGGAATGGGGAGTATTGATTCACTGGAGGGCTGCAGAATTTATTTATAAAGGATGTGGTCAAGTATGTTGGAAAAATAGCCATAGCTTCCGCAGTGTAAGGTAAGAGTATTATTATTATCATCACTGTTGTTATTGCATGGAGCAACTGAAGCGGCTGAAAATCTCATTTTCATATGTCACCTGTCAGTTAAAGTTTAGCCTCCCCCTGTTAAATATTTGCCCCGTCTATTCAACGTGATGGCTTTGGAGCTCTCATCCGCTCATATTAGTCCAGGGCGCTTAACAGATGATTTTTAAGAGCTGATCTCTCTCTTAAGAGGAAAAAATCACTTTAAAGCGCCCGAGCGTCGAACTGACACTGCATGAGATGCAGCCCGTGTCTCTCTATATTCAGATTTCCTCTCGAGACGAAATTGCTCTTAGAAGCCCTGGCAATAAAATCAGCGTCTCTTGACGACCGATTTCTCGTCTCCAGAATACTGATTCTAGCCTTGGCCATGAATCTTGCGGAATGATGTTGAATCATACGGATTTACGGCGACTAAAAGCTGATTTCACTCAACTCTGCTTCCACAAATCCTTATGTAACACGTATATTATCCTAATGTAGGGTGACGGGCAGCTTTTATCATAAAAAAAAAAGTACAAGTGCAAATGTATCTCTGGACTCTTGTAGCCTATCTATTGCCTCATTTCAACGCCTACCCACACACACACACACACACACACACACACACACACACGCACACACAGTTTGAGACACACGCACGTTCTGCTGTGACACTGCTCACAGCTGCATTGCCTGTAGGATTAAAGCAATCAGGACATCGCATTGCATTCTCTCTCTCTCTCTCTCGCGCGCGCGCACGAACACACTTAGGCGCACGCACACAAGCTCAAACAAACGCTCGCGCGCGCGCACGCACACACTCACTCACTCACTCACTCACTCACAGACACACGCACACACACTGGCTCTTTATCAAATTGCATTGTCAAATATGTCAAGCTCTGAATTTCGGAGAAATGCAGGTTGTATAGTGAACCTAGAGTACGCAGAAGGGGAGAAGCCATGGTGACCAGGCGGACGCAGAAAAGCGTTTTCAGCCTGTGAATTTGTCTTATTCATTTGTATCTAAATGTCGTGTGAGGAAACAGACTAAATCACAAAGAAAACAGCTTGATTTGAAACAGATCCTGGTGACTGCGTAAAATGAGCAGTTGGATCCCGCAGCTCGTGAGCACTGCACTGACTTGGATACCTCTTTGACTGTTCGTCTTTTGATGTAAGATAACCTAAACAGTTTGATATATTTGAACATCTCCGGGGACTGTGCCATACCAAATACGACCCAATTATAAATGTCTAAATGACTCACATTATTGCACCCACCTCTCCTCAAATAAAAAAAAAAAAAAATAATGGCTGAAGCAACCACAAGGTGGCAATGTTTGCACAAAGTATAGTAACGAAGGAGGCAGGATGGGGACGCAAAAGACATGTTGCAGAGGTTAATGTGTCTTTTATTTTTCCATTTCCATGGCAGGACGTGATAAGAAATGTATGAAGCACATCAGTCAGACTTGATAGAAATCATCTTTCATGTTTCCTGTGTCCTCTGCTTTAAAATCCCTTTGTGTAATTCTCTTCATCTCTCCTTGCAGGCCAAATGACATAGGATGAAGGCTGTTCGAAACCTGTTGATTTATATATTTTCCACCTATCTTCTGGTTATGTTTGGATTAACTGGTGCCCAAGATTATTGGTGTTCCACTCTGGTCAAGGGGGTCATTTATGGATCATATTCGGTGACTGAAATGTTTCCTAAGAACTATACAAACTGTACATGGACGCTGGAGAACCCAGACCCTACCAAATACAGCATCTACCTGAAGCTATACAAGCGAGACTTGAGCTGCTCTGAATATTCTTTGCTTGCTTATCAGTTTGATCATTACTCACACGAAAAGATCAATGAATTGCTGAAAGTCAACGAGTCTATAGTGTACCTGTGCGATTCAAAGAATATTTATGTATTTTTGCTGTATGACAAGAATTTTGTTCAACTACGGAGAGTTTTCCCCTATGATTATAATGGATTGACGCCACAGAAGCTGGATGAGGAAGAGAAGTCCAATGTGGAGTTTTTGGTGTTGAATAAGGCGAGCCCCAGCCAGTTTGGGTGTCAAGTGCTTTGTACATGGCTGGAAAACTGCCTGAAATTAGAGAAAGGGACGGTGGAGACATGTGGGATCGTGTACACAAAATGCACATGTCCTCAGCATTTAGGCGATGGAGAATCAGAGAATATGCTCATGCTCAACAACGTGGTTTTACCTTTAAATCCACAAACGGAGGGTTGCTTGTCACCCCAACTACAAGCTGGGCAGATCTGCAACCTGAGTTCAGAAGTGAAACGGCCTCCTAAAGAAGGTGAGTATCCTGTCATCTTCCTCATTTATGCTGAAACAGATGTAGACTTATTGGACTACTGTATAAATAAGATAGTAATGATGTCAGTCAAATGTGCACGTCAATCACTCCCTTCTCTGCCCTTATTGCATGTTTGAAGTTTGATGGCCCATGAAACAAAGAGCACACATAGATATATAGTCTGCAGTTGGCTCAGAAACGTGTCAACTTCAAGAAAAAAGCTGCCAGAGGAGTTGGGTGTAGTAAAGACCACAGCAGCAGAAACCAAACCACCTAAAGGAGATCTTTCATTTGGTTGGACTGAATTCAAAATGCACTATCATTGCTGTGAATTTAAAATGGCTGTTTTTTTTTTACACATCAGCAGAGAATTAAAATGGCTGCAAATCAAAAGCTAACTTTTGGATGTTATACATTTATGTCAGTGTCATCCTTACGAAGGCCAACAGTGGCCATTGTGGTCACATCCTCCGGTTTATATTGTGGCATCTGTGTCACACGGATCATGGACTCATGGATGCAGATTAGATCACATTGCTCATGCAATGCAACATTCAAAACTTGTGCATAAGATTTAAGCGTTAGCTTATTTAAATCTGCAGCAACTAATAATAATTAACCATATTTAGATTAAGATCATTGAATAAAAGACTATTAGTATTTTCAAAGCTACTCTATTATATAGGGGTGCTACTTGTCCAGTGTTGCCATAGAGCAATGCAACGTGTTTTCATTGTATGTTGGAACTGAGCAATAATCAACATATAGTCAAGAGCTTGCAGAAGAAAATGGCATCATTGTTATTGTCAGTTGTAATTCACTCATGTGTATTAGTGCATACATATAACACCTATACATCCACCCACATTCACAGGTAGACAGCTGAATGAACACTCAATAGTAAATGCTTCTGATAAAGTCATAATGATTCTGTTCATTAGTGTCACCGGGTAGCAGGGGGAGTTTATGTAGTTAACACATTTGTGTAGCTCTTTGAATTACAAAGGGAGCCCTTCTTGACACATAGCTGCTTGCATTTTAACAGATAGGAGAGAAAAAAAAACCCCAGAGGAATATGCTGCATACTTCAGAGGTGAGGTGCGTTTACCGTGAGACTCGAAGGAGGGGCATTCATCACCGGCACACTGAACCAAAAATAATGAGTCAACCTTTAAATTTTTTTTTTTGGGTGGGGTAATGATAAGAAATGTTATGGAGCTATCTCCCCTGTGGCACTTACTAAAATAACAGTTGCTATAACAGCACCCAGGAGAACAGGTGGCAGTTTGCTAATCAAGAAGAACAGGTGAACATCGGTTGCAGTAGTTCAGCTCCTGCTGCTACATGCTAAATCGCATATTAGGCATGTTTTTGAAACACACCAATACTGGATTTTCTGTGAAAACATTATACCTAGATACTACTGTGCCTTAGGTATTTTAATGCTTTTGTAAGAGTGGGCTTTTGCTTCAGATTTCCACATTTTATTAAGTGGCTAGCCTCCATCAAGTTGGATGATAAACTCACTTTGAGTATCATTCACCGACCCCTTTTCACTAGAGCCCTTAAGCAATAATGTATACAGTTTCTGGTGCAAATTGCCATTACAACTTCCCCTGCAGCCACGTAGCATGCGCAGTAACATCAGCTGTGTGTTTGTGTGAGATAATTCCGTCATTTAATGAATCCCCATGTTTAAATCACAAATATTACTTGGAAGCATTATGCTTATTTTCACAGAAAATGCTCTGCTGCAAAATAACATTTGACATTTTTCTATCAGCATGTTAATAACAGCTTAAGAGCACAGCTTATTTTTTTTTTCTCTCTCAGAAGATTTTCCACAAGCTTCTATTTATAGGGTCGGTTGACGGGAGGTTTGAATAAATCCGTTTTCATCTGGATAACGGGTAGATCACCACTGGGTTTAAAAGAGCACTGTGTCTCCTGTGGCATCACAGTGACAGAGTGGGTGTTCCTGATGAAGAATAAAGCATTACAAACAGTCGACAAGGGCTCCATTTGATAAAATCGCTTGTCTTTGATCTTCTCAGTTCCTGGTAGAGGATGGCTTCAGAGCACATCAAAGAAAAGCAGGACTGGAGGTTGTATACTCCAGCCATGCCACTGAAATGCCCCACCAGTGCTTCACACAGGCCGAGGATAACAACATTTTAAAGGTTAAAGCTCTTAACTATGTATGGTGATTATGAAGACAAAAGGAAAGACCTCATCCCTTCTTATTGTGACATTTTCAGAATCACAGCGACACAAAAAAATCCTAAACAGATGTACTACTCGGATGACTCATTTATGCAGTTTTATTTTCATCACCTTCTCCCATTTCATGAATAAAAGTTGTAAAAGGAGGAAGCAGTGGCGCAGTGGCACTCGCAGCAAGGCAGATTTAATTCTCAGCCTTTTTTGTCTTTGTGTTTGGTTGTTCGTGTGGGTTTCCTGCCACATCCCACACATGCAAGTCAAGTAGGCTGATGTCTCCGAGCTGCCCATAGGTGAATGAGTGACTGTCTGTGTTAGCTCTGTGCTGTCCTGGGTTCTTTCAATACAATGAATGGGCTCTGGCTAGTGTGAATCAGATTTTTGGAGTACATAAATAAAAGCAGCTATAATTAAAAGCTTGGTAGCATTTCTTTTTACAGATCCTTAATACTGTCACAAATTAAAATTTCCCTGGTGCATTTTACATTTTGAAAAGATGAATCAAGTGCATAAAGAGGCATTCAGTAGCCAGATAGCAACTACAACCAGAGATTTAAGAGTATGTTCTCACCCAGATATCTGCCCTTTCCCTGTCCAAATTCTGGATTTTACACGCATACAAGCTTAAAATCCTTAAAATCCACTTCACAATGTACCGTTCAAATCATCCACAAATTGCACTTGGCTCCCGGAAATAAACAACATCATGTGGCATTGTCTTGTTTTGTGGCTCAGTATAGTAGTCTGCCCTTGGCTAAGGAAAAGTGTCTAAGTCTTTGTCTCCTTTGGTTGGAACTTGCCAGTTTTCAAGGATCAGGGTCAAGGAGTCTCATTGTTTGAGGGGAATGTGCTGTGCTGCATGTCCTCCAAGGATTTCACTGTTAATGAAGCTTCTAACAGCAGCATTCATGTCTACATTCCTCACTGTTATATGACAACTGCCGGATTCAAAGAATTGCAACAAGCACCTTTCTGTTCCCTGCAATATTGTCACTGAAGAGCCTATTTATAAAGTAATTATTTTAAGATGAAAAGGGCAATCTGAGTTTTTTCCACCCACATATTATTTTGCTTCTGTAAGATTGTTCAGTTCACGTAACTGCGCCCATCTCTGCGCCCACTTTCTATTCCTGTGTTGCCATTCACTGGTAGGTAATAGTGGAAAAAGATGACACACTTGACAGAGCCAGTAAGATGCTTTTTGGAGATAAGAGTTTATAATTAGTTTCCAACTTGATAACGCTACAAAGAACTGAAGCTCATATATACGTAAAATATTCAAATACATATTTTATGAGTCCACAAAGTGGGCCTCTAAATTCATTGTTAGTACAAGAAGTAGGTTAGAAATTTCTATGATATCACATATTTGAGTCCTGATCTGCTGTTTTCCACTTGAGAGAAAAGTGCTGACACTTACTGTATAAACATTGATTTGACTCTAAAATGCAATATGTAGAAAATATATCAACTCTTTAATTGGATTGTTCAGCTTTGTTTAACAAGGGTGATTTAAGTCAACCACCACAAAATATTTTTTTACTTCCAATACCAAAGGTTTTTATATTATCTAAGCAACATATGCACTTCAGACTAAATGCAGATGCTTATTTGTGCAGCTGCAGATGTGCATTTGATCATTATGGCTTCTGACGACACAGACCATGTGCCATGTGGAAAATGGCAATGGGATTTTATTGGCAAATGAAACGTGTGTGAAGCGTTCTAATGCACTGTCACCCGCCAAAGTCCTGAGCACTGCAGCAGCTCAGCCTCGCTGCCTCACATAGTGAGGCCTTTTATTCACTTTGGATCTCTGTCAAGTCACTCAGTAGTCACACTGCATTATGCTCACCCCCATTGTTCAGTACACTTGGAGGCCATTTTAGTTCCAATTCAGTGAAGGAGAGAGTTCAACTCAACAGCCCAGAATCTGTTTGCTTCATGTTACACATGTATTATTTGTCTTTAACTGTAGTAAATATCCTCAGTAATAAATCCTGGGCTAAATTACTTCACCTTTTAGCCTATGGTAAATATTGTTCCCATGTTCAGCTCTTGGAGTTTTAGATACAGTATTGTCTCCCTGGTTTTGTAGTTGTGCCTTCTGTGTTCGTTATTCTGTATTCGACCTCTTGAGGTACCTGTGTTAAAGTGGAAGTGCTAAAGAAAGTTGCAAGGGAATGACAAGGTCAAGGCAAAAAGCGTGACAGACTGTAGGACCCCAAAGAAACACCGTAAAAACGCCAGGCATCTTCTTTATTCAGTAACTGCATTTTTAGTATTGCCTATTCAAGAAATGGATGGTGCAGACTGTGGAATGATTATGTTTATGCTGTAATCAATAACACAGCGTTGGGTGATTTCCAGTCAGTTTGAGAAACGTATACAGAAAACGTATAAAATGAGGTCAAACATTATACCAAGCATTACTTCAGGATTCGCAAGACATAATAAAGAGATAATAGAGTATGGAAGATAGTGAGCAGTTCTCTCCTGTGCGTGGCTCAAAAATATACATATATGAACTGTATATTCTTCAAATGGCCCAGGTCCCGGTTTCTGGATATAAAAATTCATGAGGCTATGAGGTGACTCCTAAGTTCTTTTACATAGCGATATAAAACCACCAAAACTGTTGCTATGTTTAAAGTTCTGCTTAAACCACTCACACTGTCACACATGGATGAAAATGGGCTCTCTGGAACCACAAAAGTCTCAATTTTCCAACTATTACAAATTTATGATACAATAAAATATAAGGTCCACCACATGAGGCCTGGCATGGTTTTTATTTTGCACAGCAAGTTAAAGGATTAAAAAGATAAAACTTACTTATACAATAGTGCATAATACCAAATGGCACTCTCTGGTAATTGCTTTATTAAAGGCGCTGCAAACCAATTTTTCCAATAAGCTTCTTAAAAGAAGAGATGGAGTCCAACATAAACGATGTTCATCGAATTTTCCGACAAAGTTCAATTAGTTTTGGTTATTTCACAGGGCTCAGTTAAAATTCAGTCGTGTTTATATGTGCACCAAGAAGAAACATCTCAATCAGTGTAGCAATGGACAGGTGACAAAAACGGAAATTAATTCTGGGTATTTTGTTCAATTTCAGTTGTAAAACATAATTTTTAGTTTTAGTTAATTACTGTTAATCATCCATCCTGACTATTTTGATATTTTCTTTATTTCTAATTAGAGCTCCTGTCATTCACTGTAATGTGTATCAGCCTTGATGGTAACAATGATAACCTGGCAGTGGGGCTGCATGCAAATTAGCTGTGAATACTGTGGTTCATCTGACATGTGATCTCAGTCTTGGGGCTCTGTTTCAGCAGCATGTCATTTGGAAGTCAGAGTGATAACTCTCGGCAATACCCAGACTGTGTACTGCAAACTGCCTCAGAGTAAATTAAAGGCTTGTGTTGTCACAGCTGAACTGCAGACAGGATGCAATGAAATGCAGAAAGCCTGGAAGAAAACCTGAAATACAGTTTTAAAAGTGTGGACATGATTTATGGTTTTCAATCATCTAGAAAGAATTACACAATAAGAATCGGCGACTACATGGCAAAAACGATTGCAACAGATTTAACGTTAATATGTCCCTCAAATGCAAAAACGTGATCAAACTACCTCCAATTTAAATTGATTCATCTAAATCTGAAAAAAGTATTATTAGCCAAAATTACTTAACATATCAAAAGTAAAAGTACTCATAAAGCAGAAATATTACACGTGTGACTGTTATACTATTATACATTATATTATTAGTTTATCATAATGATGCAATAATGTGTACGTAACATTTAACAATTGTGACTATTTTTGTGTAGTTTAATCTATATAAATGCATCATATTTTATAAGCTCATTTTATATTTTGTAAAATACTAATCTAAAAAGAACTGGTTACTACAGTAGTACATTACATTACATTTAGGCATTTAGCAGACGCTTTTATCCAAAGCGACTTCCAAATAAGAGCTTTACATAAAGTGCATAGAACCATGATCGAAAACACCAAGATGTCTCATCAGACTTGTAAGAGCTGGTGATGAATCACAAGTGCTGTAAGCAAGTACATCGCTGCCAATGGCAGAATCGAAAAAAACATTCAATCTAAGAACAGATTATCTTGTACATTATCAAATACAATACATTCAAACTAAAA
>JAVQJL010073290.1:0-19538 GCA_036024295.1 Nannoperca obscura | reverse complement strand
TAGGCATTTAGCAGACGCTTTTATCCAAAGCGACTTCCAAATAAGAGCTTTACATAAAGTGCATAGAACCATGATCGAAAACAACAAGATGTCTCATCAGACTTGTAAGGGCTGGTGATGAATCACAAGTGGTGTAAGTAAGTACATCGCTGCCAGTGGCAGAATCAAAAAGAGCATTAAATCTAGTAACAGATTATCTTTGTACATTATCAAATACAATACATTCAAACTAGAATACAATTCTACTATAATGTCGTACAATATGCTATACTTTATATTTGTGTCATTTAAGTGCTGTTGTATTCCCAGAACATGTAGGGGGATATGCTTTTTTGTTTATTTTTTATCTGTGGAGCACAGATATATAACTCCAGCACTGAACTAACCATAAAAGTAAAACTAGTCATTCATTAAATGCTGACTTGTGTAAGGATTAAATAAACTAGATATAAAATGTTGATTACTTGCTTTCGTGATGCATATTTTTAAACTTTGGCAAGAACGACGCTAGCAAGTCCCCCTGCTTCCACTCTTTATGCTAAACTAAGCTTATTGGCTCCCAGCTCCAGCTTCATAATTAAACACACAGACGTGAGAGTCATACCCACTCTCTTATCCAACTCTCATATAACCATTCTTTCCAAAATGTCAAACTATTTCTTAAACTTTTTAAATGAGTAATGAGCGATGTAAGTGGAATACCTTTTCCCATTTTTTATTTATTTGTTAACTAATTTAAAAGAGCCACCAGTAAAAGAGTATCTGAAACTGTTGTCATCTTAAAATTCTGGTGTCTACATCCTTTCACTACTGTGGTATCTGGCTTTTTTCACAAAAAGCTTATGATTTGGGATTGAAATAGAAAATGACCTTGCAAAGCGGGAGGGATGCTCTCAGGTTGGAAATATGCACAACACCAACATAACAAAACAATCACAAACAATGTTCCTGTTCCAATTTCAAACTGTATACAAGGTACTATCCTCCAAACTCCATTAAACATGTAAAGTACTATTCTGGACCTTGATTAAAGCTCCAGTGGCATAAAAGTGATCTTTGTCTGATATTGATTAAGAATAACAAGAAACTGAACAGAATAGCCAAGTGGGCATACAGACACTAATCTAATCAGTGGGGCTATCAAGTGCCATGGTAAATAGCCTTTTTTTTTAAAGTCCATGACAGGACATTCCAGCATCTAATTTTAACAGTAATTGGCCGGTTCATGTATTCAAACTAGCTCAAATGAGCTTTTCACAAACTGAAGACTGCAGTGAGAGAAATAATTCAAATATAATGAAAGACTTTGCTACCTTAGTTTGGTTCCTCTGAATCCATATTCAAGTATGTATATACAGCAGTATGTCCAAGTTAGAATGAAATGAATTTAGAAACATAAAAAAAGTTAATGAAATACTGTCAGAGTACTTACACATCAAACCTTAGATTTTGTTTTTCCTCAAAGAAGAAATCCAGGA
This sequence comes from Nannoperca obscura, assembly GCA_036024295.1. Classification (NCBI taxonomy): domain Eukaryota; kingdom Metazoa; phylum Chordata; class Actinopteri; order Centrarchiformes; family Percichthyidae; genus Nannoperca; species Nannoperca obscura. The sequence goes on along the minus strand of JAVQJL010073290.1, from coordinate 18,060 downwards.
CAAACTTCCTGACAAAATCTGGATTTCGAGTGTTATCGATCACCTCTGTCCTGCCAAACTACATAAACAGAAAGAAACTGATAATTGGTGGTAACAGCAGAATTTATTCATGAGTCAATCTATGGTATTAAGCCCACAAGCAAGAAGAACACACTAGGTAAATAAAATTCATGAGATTCAGCAGCAGCTCATATTACCATTGTAACACTGTAACACGGCATTGGTATCCATAAACAAATCTTATTAGCAAATATATAACCACACTGTATTGCACTGAGCTCTATTGTTCTGTGTGCTAAGTCTCCAGAGAAATCAGACTACATTGGAGGCAGCTCTCTGCCCAGCGAGCCAGCAGCGAGTCCCGATCCCAGTTTCCCTCCTGGGCCACGCCCTCTCTCCAGCTCCCTGACAATCACACCAGTAATCCCCCCAATGGACTACCAGTCTCGCCTCCACGGCCTGGCCCGACAGCACCATGTAATGAGCTATTGATCTTGGCACTGCCTCGCCGCAGCCTCAATACCTTGACTCATGTCTTTAGTTTCCAACGCACATAATCCACGCAATCAACTACGTCTCCAGCCTATCCATTACCAAGACCTTACAGGGGACCCACCTACCGTATTGACCCGAAGGGAAGATCCCATGATAGTTCCTTGTAGTGTTTCTATTTTGGGGTTGGAAGCCTTTGGTTTATAATCTCACTCAGGTGTGATTGGTTAATAGGTGCTGTGGCATTGTGGGCCAAGGTTAGGGAGTTGCTTTGTAACTAAGGGATATGTATTTCGTTGTCCAAGAGTTAGAAGAGCATTTGGAAAGACAATTATTGTTTTTTAAACTTAGGCAATGTACGTCGGACGATCCAATGGGTCTACAAGAAATATCATGTTTTTCCTTCAACTATCTCTAACCTGCGCCTTTTATTTCTTCAGTCAATACTAATGTATGTGTATGTGCACAGTTGTTGTGTAAAAGATTTCCATTCCTTGTGTCTGGAATTCATTCCACAGTTCAATGGTTGCATTAGTAGAACATATTTTTGAACACAAAAACAAATGTTTCAAATGGAAAATCCCAGAAAAGTATGGTTTTATGTAGGAGCCCATTCATAATTCATAGTGAGAAGCTGGTTGAACAAATGTGTTTTCAGGGCTTTCGATGTAAACAAGAAAACTGAAAAATAATTGGACCAATTCCTGCTACAAAGTGCAACAACAAAATCCATGCAAGCATCTTTGCAGGACCAGTTTGTGTAAGACCTAAGACTTGAGGCTGGAGGTAAATTGTGCATTAAGCCTTACATAAAATGCACATGTTGCATATCTAGGTTTACTTTTGAAACTAAACTGTGAAAGTAAAAAGTCTTGACTAGTTTCCTAAGTGAAAATTAAAACGTTGATACAATGGTCCATTTAATAAAGCCTACAGGCTCCACAATCAGCAGGCTTTCAGAGAGCATCCTAATGAGAGAGCGCACCAACCCTCTGGATATATACGGAGATGGAGAACTTGTTGAGAGATGTTCATCATATGTTCATGTGCAGGAGGCCACACACACACCATGGCTATATTGATGGCACTCATGTTTCCATCTAAAAACGAGTACCTTTTAGTGAACAGGCTTTCACACACTTAATGTACAGGCTGTGTGCGATGCATGAAACGTACTGGTGCAGTGGTCTGCCTGTGACGCACACATCTTGAGGGAGAGCACACTGGCCAGAGTGTGTGAGGAAGGACGGCTCTCTGGCATGGTGACAGTGGCTACCCTTTAAAGAAGAGGCTGCTGACAGCTGTCATGGTACCCGGACAGAGCAGGAAAGACAGTATGGCCATGTGCCCTCACGGACGAGTCCATAGGAGTGTGGCTTATGTTTTGGTAGATCATGAAACATGACCACCCCTGTTTATTTCAGCCTCCACTTAAACTGGTATAAGTTATGAGAAAGTCATTTTATGGGATGGTACATAGCTACTGGATAAAGGCATACTAATGGATTTTATCGAGCAGATCCAGTTGGCATGTTTTCCAGGGCACCTGAAGGTGAGTTGGAATTCTCTGGAAGAAATGCATCTTCATTAAAATAAAACTTGCTTCATATATTTGTGTTCTCCGTACACCCAGTGGTACTGGAACTGTTTGTAACCATAGCAACGTAATAAAAACACACACATCCAGCTACACATGATACAGCCTCTACTGACACAAATCGTTCTTCAGAATTAACATTTTCCATAACTCAACTCTGATAAACACGGCTGGTGTGTTGTGCTGGCTCTCTGTATACCCTTATCTTGTGTGCACAAATTATTAAAAATGTTGAAACTCTTTTCTTTCTTATTTCTATATGGCCACTCTGGGCTCCGTACCAAATACAAAGTCAAAAGAATACCAAAGATTTATCAGGTTTCCGTTCAATCAAAAATATGTGCTCAAGGCGTCGATATGTGTACAGCTGACAGCGAGATGTTTACTCTGCTGATTGCGGTGCAATTCATGCTGTGTTTTTGATTAAGCCCTGCCACATGGGACAAAAAGGTGTGAGGTGTCTTGAAGTGAGGGGATCAGTGGTGGCAAAGCCCTCGCAGACACATCACTGTTGACTTTGAATTTGCAAATGGATAAATATAGTATAATTATAGAGTATAAGTATAGAGTATAATAACAGAATATCATATAGAAATAAAATGAGGAAAAATAGGGCCTAAGACATGACAAAGATGTACTGATGAAAAGGGGAAGGATTTCAAAGAAGCAGTAATGAATGCACCTGCACATGACCCCACCTTCAAAAAGGCTGAAAGGGTGAGACAGCAAGTGGACATATCTGATGAATTGTCTAACAGAAACCGGATATAATGACTGGATAATGATCCTTTTTATTTATTTATTCTTTCACCTCTACTATTAATTCATCAGTTTGGGGTATATGAAGCTTTTTTCCTACTTGAGTCCATTCCAGACAGTAGTTACACTTGTGTGTGCAAGTGAAGAGGCTTTCAATTGTCCCCACACACACACACACACACACACACACACCAACCCTGACTGAAAGTCACTAGCATCCAGGAAAACTCTTTACTCATTATATAGCATTCAGGCAGGTAGACACATATTTGATACTGAAATTGGTGAACAAAAGGTTGTTTAACTTACCTCCCTCCATTCTTTGGTTCCCACAGCCTGCAAATACAACACGACCACTGGAGGGGAAGAGGAGAAGAAGAGGCCCAAGATGAAATGATTGAAAGCTATTCAGTTTAAGTCATTAGCCTGATGTTTTTTACAAGCTGGCACCATCAGCACCTGACATATATTAAAACACTCTGATATTAAAAGATATTAAAACTGAACACTAAGAAAATCAATGTGACCCACATCCATCTGGCGACACTAAGTCAATAAAACCTTTAAAAAAATGTTACAGCACCATTGTTAGAATGACAACCTCAGGGCCGTTAAGGGATTTTAGGTATATTTAATCTATAATTAAAGCAGTCATCCCAAATTAGGCAAAACAGCAGTACAGTTGAAGTTGATGATGAAAACATGTGAACACAATATACTTTTCTTTGGTTCATTTAAATTTTTCCGGCACATATACCTGCATTACAATGCGGGCATAATCAATCTCCACATATTCTGCCTTACAGATATGTTGTCACCACCTTCAGCCAATATCAACCAAGTCAATATCTATAATTACAAAAAGGCAGAAATTATGTGTGTAAGGCATTAATTTAAAGACCAAATGAAATATATAGTTTGGGTATCATTGCTAACTGTCTTCAGCAAGAGCCCCAAAAAGACTTATTTATGTTCAAGTGAAGCAACCAGCTGAAGTAATGATGCGTCCTGTGTGTTGGGAGCAAAGGTTGTTGTTAGAGACAAAATGGCAAAGTTTTACATGGGCGAGCACTGTCCACTTCCCGTTTCCCACAGACAGTGGTGTCTTTTAACACGATCATTATAACTTCATCCACGTGTCTATTATTGTAACAATGATAACGAGGGACCCCCAACCTTAAAGAATTACTTATTTTAACCCATACCATGAGCTTTCCCTGAACCTATTCAGATCTTAACCATAGCGTTGTCACATCAAAATCCTGCAGATGGAGGTGTCAGGTCAGAAAACACTTCTTGTACGTTTTTTGTCATTTAATTTAGAGGACCAATTATTACATTTTCTTTATCATGACTGCTAAACACCAAAAACACATGTTGGATCTCAGTTTTTATCTAACACTTTGGTTTTAGTACTTATAGTTTTAGTAGTTATAGTATATGTATATATGTGTAATATATACTTGGTATTATATTAAAAGTAGCCTCAGTGAGTTTAAGTCTAGTTAAAGTGTGATTTACAATCTAGCTTTACTGTTTTTTGTTAGTTCACTAAACATTACATATGTCTGCTGTACAAGTACAACTGCATAAATATGCAATAAGGCAGAGGTAGCCCAATTATACCCCACAGATTTATCACGTTATTATGTTATGATCATGTTATGATGCATATGTTCATGCATAAGCAAACAAACAGCATTCAAGGCCAGCAGGCAGCGGACCTTTGGGCATCATGTCTTTCTTTTTTTGTCTGATTGTTAACCATACAGGAAGCATAAAGTGCTTAAAATGGTATTAAGTATTAAGTATTAAAAATCAGTATGTTAAATACATTTAAATCTTCAATTAAAACACACATAGAAAACAATAAAGGCAAACACATTCCAGGGATTAAATCAGTTTGTGTCAAAGTCATACCCCAATGCTCTTTCTGGCTCAACAATAAAATAATGATGTTCAAGAGGCAGAGAGCATGTCTCTTTATCTGAGATCAAAGTCACAGGACCTTGATGTTTCCCCAAGGTTGTACAGAAACTGCACCACAGCCCGAAAGAGGGATCAGACTAATCCGTGTCGAGGCTACATCAGTGTCGGCTATGTCCAAAAAACATGGCTGATTGCCTGCTTTATGGGAAGGGACTGAGGAAGGAGAAAGCCCATCTGGTCGGCCACGGAGTGGCCAAATCACAAGGCAATTCGAAGTCACTCCAAACCAGAGTCCAACTACTACTCCTGACAGTAGTCTGGCTGCAGGATGGGGACCCAGGTGACTCTGAATATAAATGAACTGTAATTGAGCACAAATCATATTAAGTCCTCAAGTGGATGCACAGCTTCACAGAATACAGTAAAGAGAGTGTTGCAGGGACACAGCAAACACAGATGTGCATGGGCAGTGGCTCACTATTTAAAAAAGGCTGCCCCCACATACCCACTGTGTTCTCCCCATGCCTCCTGCTGATGTTGGCATGCTGTGTAGAATCGCAAACACACACAAACATGCATGAGAATGAACCACTGATTTGATGATACACATATTGTACACACAAAAAAAGATCTAATGTAATTTCTGTGTTAAAAATGCACTTCTGGTCTATAACTGTACTTAGACCTGTGCTCCACCAAGGCCTAGAACTCCTGGCGCAGAAAGCCACCAGAGGACTCTGTCACCTGAACTAGAGTCTCAGTTAAACCACAAGGAACCAATTCTCACCCATTACACCCAAGGAAATAGTGTACCTGTATTTCTGACTGGTGAAGGCAAAAACGTTTTAAGGAGAGTTTGAAAACTAGGTGTAGCTGTGGCAGAATCTATTCTCTCTAGCTTCAATTAATGAGAAGTTATGTTTCTGTGTAAAAAGAGGAAGCCTTATGATTTGAGAACCTCTACTGAAATAAAGAATGGCAGGCTGCCTTCACCGGGGCTCCTCTACTTAATATATCTGTATCCGATAGAGTATCATATAACATTTGAAAAAAAAAAAAAATAATACAGTTCCGGAAGATTAAGCAGAACCTTTTACTCCATTTGTAAATCCCACATGCCTATGCCACACTAGGCACTACAATAGTCAGAGTCAGAGCTACCACCAAATTATACTCTTCCTGCTCGAATCCTCGAGCCTCCTGCTAGGCCCTCAAGAGAAGGGTTAGGTTTCACAAAGAGAACCTCCAGTGCCAGACTTAGATATCAGTATAGAGGCCACCATAAAGAGAATTAGTCCAGTTACACCAGCCAGAGTTAAAGTAATACAATTAGTCCAAGAGGGATATCATAATCCTTATATTCCTTATATTTTGACTAATCCAGCTAATATCTGGCTTACTAATGAAGGTGGGGCAGCTCTAGCCATTAGAGATTTAGCGGGAGAAGGATGGCAAGGTGAGCGTGACAATTATGTCCTCAGACACGGACCCCTAGAATACAACCAGGTGGTTTTGACTTCAAGTGGTAACATAGAAGGAGGATGTGAAGGCATTTAGAATGTTGCCATAGCTGTAATAAGAAGCAATTTGTTTGGTAACTGCAGTACACATGTCGCTGGGACTTGTGAGAGGAAATTGCATAAAAATGTGGTTAAAAGAGCAGAGCATTTCCGTACCTAATGTCTTAAAACTAACCACGGCTCTTTGTCCCAGGTGTGAACAATGTGCATAATATGCAGGAGGGTTTAAAGCAGAAGCACAAACCATCTGTAGTGAAGTGCCTGAGGAACACTTCAGCACAGATGTGGTGGGGGGGGTAAGATCACTAAAACACATTTTAAAAACAACAGCATAGTCAAAGAAGTGTTGGAGGAGGCAGGAGTTCATTCTAGTTGGTCAGTGCCTTATGCTCACCACACCAGTGGGGTGGCTGAAAGACCTATCAAGTCTGCTGTAGATTGGATTGTCAGAAATGTTCCTTCTGATTGGGACACCCCGGACACACCACTGTAAGAGGAGGACAAGTCTACTCACCAGCTGGATAGCTACTAACAAATACACTTTGCTAGCTTTAGCCACACCATATGTCTTTCTGCGGTGTGCTCTGTCTCCCCCCTCTGCTTCCCCCGACTGAACCTGAATTCACTGTGGTGTGACAAGCAGATGGCCAACGGCTACTCTTTTTGGGTGCCCAGGGGCATCGAAAAAGAAATTCTGCTGTGTAAATGAATCTACTCTGGATACTCCGGCCTGTCCGTCAAACACACAAGCAGATACTGGCCCTATAGCTTCTGGATGCTCAGTCACCTGATGTTATTGTCTTAACAACAGCATGGCATTTGGTGTAAAATCAGAGATAAGTGCTACAACAACAGTTGGTATGTTATTAATAATTGAAATAATCTGAATATATATTTATAAATTTCAGCCAATGCGCCAAAGCGCTCTTGCTGCCAGTCTTTTGGATTTGCACTGCAGGGAAATATAATCAGAGAGTAGGACAGGATGCCACAGGCTTACTTACACAAGCTGCAGTGAAACAAGGTGAAACAAAGTGGTGGTTCGGGGGCATGAGTGTTGGGGGTGAGGGTTGGAGCTGGAAAGGTAAGGACTGAACGTGGCCATAACAGAATATTAAAGGATTAAATCGAAGGACAGGTTGGAATAAGAATAAAAGAGAAGTTGGGTAGGACAAAGAATAGGGAAATAGATGAAGAAAGTGGGCATGAAAGACGAGGAGATGAAGGTAGGGAGACGAGATTGGTAGAAGAATGTTTGGCAAATAGAAGCAGAAAGGAAATCCGACTTTAACATAGTCAGGCGGTGGAGAAGATGGGGTAGATTAGAAGGGCTGGGCAGTCAGAAATCCTTCACTGATACAGCTCGCACACAACAATTTAGGTGAGGCAGGGTGGGCACACGTCCCTGCTAATCTATTGATCTGCTGCCAAGAGGGGGATAAGGCAAGAGAGGCCGGAACCTTTGGGGGCCAATTTTTGAACCTCGGTGCAGCAGCTTTGACATTCAGTTAAAATCACAGTGAACCACTGCAGTAAAATCTAGAAGCAGTAAAACAGGGGTTTGGCCATTGTCAGCTACTAAAAGAATACCATTAAGAACTCAGAGTCTCAATGCTGTGACCAGCCCTCAAACCTGACAGACAAAGAGCCTGCTGCTGAGACTTTAGGCACGAAGGGAAGGTAGATATTGGGTGGAAGTTATGAGATGGCTTTTTGAGAAGTGGTTGAACTGTAGCAGATTTAAAATAATCAGGATCCTGACGAGATAAAAGGGTTTGAACAATGTCCAGTGAACAGGAAGATTTTATTTGAGTGATGAGTAGTTAAATGCTTATCAGTGACTGACTAAAATGCTAGCAGGGTACAAGGTTTTTTATAACAAAGATCAGGGAGAGTTTGATTATTGCATTCCTAACAGCTTTATCCAAGAAAAACTCTTCACATTTATAACTGAGGGCTCAGTAAAAATACAGATGTTATTGTGCAATATGTTACAGTAAAATAATTATGGGTTGTCCAGAAAGCCTGGATATCAAATATTTTTGCTGACACAAAAACATTAATGTCCAAGTGCTGCTGTGAACTCGAGGTTGATATTTATGTGACATTTCATTGTTGCAATGTGATTTAATAAAATCAGCATGTTGCTTTTATTACATTATTACTTCATGAGGAGATAATTATGATGATGTCTTTCTAGTGCACATTAGCATATTTCTCAATTATTCCCCTTTCTTCTTCTCCCACTAATGTGCCAACCACATAGTTTAAATTTTTTTGCAAAAGCTAATCAAACCTAATGAATCTCTTTTTGTTTGAAGCTTCCGACGTCATCATTCACGTGATATTCTTCATTTGACACGAGCCCCCTTATTGAAATGGATCCTTCACAGATTCAGAGCCTCCGTATCTTCCCCCGTTTTTCTGTGCTTGCTCACACATGTGCACAATGGTTAGCAACATTTAAATTAGCAGTGTGGTAGCACAACATCATGCCTGTGTTCATAATGGATACTAAGAGCTAAACATGTAACAGCAGAATATATAGCTTTGTCATATTGTTGTCACGTGTCAACACATTCCTGACCTAGAAGGGAAAAAACATTGTTTTTTTGGGGGTGTGGGATGGACGAGCATGAACGTCTGACTCAACAGGAGCTGCTCCCTCTCACCTCAGATCTCATTAGGAGACCTTGGGAGTAATTAGAGACCAGTGACCTTTATTTAGATGGTATGACTGGCCTTGCCTTTATTCACCTCTGCCGCAGAGCCCTAACTGAATTATAACTGAGCTGCTCTTTGAACTGAAAAAATGTCATCATAATATGTTATACAATAGATGAGGAAAACATTATAAACATAAAATAAAATTCAACATTTTTCTGTAATTTCTTGTGCCATAACAGAAATTATGCTTTATATCTACCTGCTGTTAAAAGCAATTTTCACAGTTGTAAGTATATACTCAAATACTTACAGCAGCAACCCCCCATGGAGAGAAAAATTGCCACAGCATTAGAAAAGTAATAAAAGGCCAAAAATAACTTCTGAATCACATAAAAACATATAGGTTATATATCAGAATAGTCAGAAACAGAGTTTTAGAACAGGACGAGGAAGAAACTCTCTAAACTGATACCACACCTGCTATGCTATAACACAACATTAACTCCTACCTGCTGATGAGTCACAACCCTCAAGCACATACCACAAAATTAATGTACAGTAAGTATCACATAGTGTGTACAATGTAATAAAAATGACTCAGGAACTTTGCAATGAGAGACTGCAAAGAATAATCCAAACTGATGTAACACTCATAATTGTATTTCATTTGAAATGCTCTGGCACTGGTGGGAGCGAGGAGGCAGTCTCTCCTGCAGATTCTAATGGAGTGAAACACCCATGGACATAAACTGTTAGTACTTCACTGGCAAATGATGTTACATAAGAGAAGTGGGATGTCTCATATGGTAGCCTGATGGAGGTTTAGATGGTGGTGGATAGAAATAAAAGAGCCAGATAAAGTGTGTAAGTAGTGTGCAGCAGTGAGGACATGAAGCGGCTAAAAGATGACCTCAAAGTGTTCTCTCTTAAACTTTTAATTAAGTTTTAATGAGTCAATGTCATAGTTGATTTTCTTTTTACTTTAGAGTAATCATATCAGTGTAATATGAAATCTGAATAGGAATTGGAGCCGGAAATTACATTCTTTGAAGAGCAAGAGGGTCACTTCAGTGGCCTAAAAACACAAAGAGGTACAGCCACAGCTAGTGGGAATGAGAAGGAAAATATCTCATGAATTCCATTATTTTCATCTGGGTCCAAAAGAATTTATCATACAGATGCATTTGTCTCCGACCAAATGGCAGAGCTTCCAGCCCATAATCTCTTCAGAGATTTCAATTCTTCTTCTACTACTGCTACTGCAGTTCAAGTTGAGAGGAATTTTACTCGCTTGGGGAAATGCATGAGAGCCGTTTGCATCTCTCCAAGGGCAACGTCAGTGTGGCTGAGGTCACACATGCCTAGAATATGTTCAAACCCGGCCGAGACTGGAATGAATAAGACTGTGCAGAGGGTCAGCATCCAACTGACTAACAGAAAGGCAGAACATCGTGTGTGGAAAAAAAGCTTTGTTTGAAAATGAAACATCCATCACTTTAAAAAGTGACACCTCCTCTAAAACTCTGACTGACAGCAGAAATTGGTACACAGCATGCATGAATACTTTCCAAAAAAACTTACATAACTAATTATTGGGGAACAAAATATCAGTGAAAACATCAAGCAGTGATTGATTATTAAACTACAGGCTGGTGTCAAGACCACTTTATTCAGGTCTGAGATCAGTCAGGGAAAGAGAGCCGACTGTGATATAATATGACATTCAACCACCCAGTACAGTCGTTTGAAATGAGTAAGAGATTTACCTACAATCCAAAATGAGGATCCTTGGCTACAAGGTAAGAATGAACTATGGAAAATGACTTGCATTTGACAATGATATTCAAGCAGCAAAACCTTTTTTGGCCACTTTTGTACTGAATTCCACAACAAGCTTAACATTGCATGGTTGACATAATATATTAGTATATATTAGTCAGCCTATTATGACACATTATGGTCATATCAAGTTGAGCTGTATAACGTGTCAGCAAACATTTACACATGCAACATTCAACAATAGCATCAATTTGATGAATGCATCACAATCTTTATCAACTATTCCCTTCTCTCATCAGGATTTTGGCAGCTGGACAGTGATAGGTCACTGTGAGAGAGATTATAGCAAGGAATTCAAAAATTATATATTGAGAAGTAAAAGGGATGTCCAGCTGTGACTGGAAAATGAGGCTAATGGAGAGTGGTGAGACTGAACCAAGACAGTAAAGTTGCTACATTTTTAAAAAATTAGCGAAAAGACACTAAAACTTTTTGGTTGGTGACAAATATATGTGGGCTATGACAGACCCTTTATGCGTATCTTGAGCCATTGTCGATATGAAGTTATTAATTATTGCAGGCTTAAAAAACGTTTGCACTTCAGGACAGGCAAAAAGGAAAAGAGGGAAAAACATGGACTCACTCATCTCAGTTAAGATCACAGACTGTAACAGGAGAGAAAAAAGACAAGAATGATTACACAAAACATTAAATTACATTTATTTGTACATTAAATCATATTAAATAAAAAATGTTAACTGAAACATATGTTTGCCTTCTGCTCTCTATGCTTCTATTTATTCGTGTCATCAGTCTTTGCTAGCCATGTAGTTAATTCTTCATTAAAGACCGAACCATAAATTGATTGCAAAGTTATATACCTTTATTTGTGGGCTGATACAAAAAGGCATCAGGTAATGTTATGGAGCAAAAGAAGCTGAGATTTAATTTACACAAAGATCAGGCGACGTTACACAATGTCCCCAAGGACAAACTGAGTCAGCCATCAATTAGATAAGGAGAGGGGCTTCAGAGTCCTGCTTTGGAATCTTGGCACATTCTTGAACAAAGCTGCAATACACAAACACATGCAACAGCACAAGCACACACACGCGCACACACTCACACACTTTTGGCTCAAAACTGTTAGCAAGGGTTGATGACTAAAACTCTAAGGAAGGGAACACAGGGGGAAAAAACAGGTTGGGGACATTAAGGCTACAGGTCTGACGACCTCAGCTATAAGAAAGAAAACAGTGATCCAACACTGGACTGAGTGGATATCACTACCCGGATCGTTAGGTATCAAAGTATTATCTGATATGAGGCCACATGAAATGTGGAAGCTTTTTGGCTTCCCTAATTTGCTCTTTCTTTTTATTTTTGTGCAATCATGTTCTTCCATGTTTCATGACTGTGTTGTTCTTCTGCAGTGGTTAAAATCTTAACTCCTCCTCCAATATTCACTTAAGAGTATAGTGGGTGGAAATACGCATTTTCTTTTGCTGATTTTTCTGGAATGTTGTTGATTTGCAAATTTGGATTAAAACTTGGCTTTTTTGAGGATTAACTGATTGTTGTTGGTTCCCATCAACTGAGTGATTGATTACAGTAATATAGAGATTCTTTCTAAAAAAACACATTTGAGGTGCATTCAGGGGACCTATGTCTAAAAACAATTCATTGTGATAAATAATGACACTACGACTTGTGTTTAGCAGTTTAGGCACTTTAGTGGATGATTTGTCCTGCTGTGATCTATTTTTTTCGACTTTTCTTTATTCTTTATCAATAGTCCAGTGGCATACAATTCATATAATGACTGTAATAACACAGGGCGTGTCATGACAGTCTCACATGATTGAAAAACACAAAGTGACTCATTTAGGGCTCTCCCTGAAGTAACATTTCATTTTCTATATCTGGCAATAAAAGATTGAAATACTGACTCCTCGTATTCCTCATCTAGTTTTAGGTTACTCCCCTCTCCCCTGGACTTGGGGTGGTAATAAAAAGCTGATCCATTTACTGAGTGCTATGTTAAAAATATTAAAATCAGTTGTATTTTGCTCTCTTTGTCCTGTGAAGTTACTTTATTTAGCATCAGCACAAGGAGCTCTGATTAAGCGTGGATAATTTGATTAAATGGTTTACATGAGGAGTGGAAAAAGAATGAGTGATTGAGCAGGTCAATCTCTGCTCTCCTGTATGGCACCCACACTGTTAATTACTTCCTTCCTGTCATAAACTGCAGTCACATTACCGCCATGACAATTGCTCCCATGTAGCTTTGCTGACAAATATCCAACAGCTGAGACTCGACAGTCATAAAGGCTGGACTCAAACAGCAGGCAGCAGCTGTGGCTGTAACCTTACAATACCACTTAATAAAGGCAGCACCAAAAACCTGAAGCAGAGGCCTCAATACAGTTTTGGTAATAAATGAAGAAGAATGAATTCAGTCTCAGGCCTGGAGGTTGCTACAGACTTCTTGACTCGTAAACAGTAACTGTAATACTTCATACACACAAACTCATAGTTCTTTATAAATGACACGTTTATTGCTACTACTAACACAGACAACTATTAACTATTAAACATGCAGAATGCATGATGAGTGAATAGAATGGCAATGACAATTAATGAATGGATCAATGATTACCACAAATAAAGCAATGATTGATACCTTGGCAAGATGACATGGATGGAAACTGTAATGTTAAGGGCAGAGATTGGAAGAATTTGGTTTAGGTTAAGTTCATTCCAATCCTAACTGTGGTGCTGTTAGGGCCCACACAGTAGCCTGGAGCAGGTTTGTGCCAATCACTGGTAGCAGCATCTTAGGAATGCCAGGTTTGGTAGATTCTGGCCTTCAGGACGTTTTATCTGATGAGGGCGGTAGAAGAAGGAGCAAGTGATCTCAGAAGCATAGAGCAGATACAGAGGAAGTGAAGAAGAGAGTCATCTTTGATTTCTCCTCCTGTTATAGTCTGGTGGACAGTGTCTGATACCAACAGCACCAAACTTTCCCTCATCCCATCTCTCTTTTTTCTTGATATTTTATTGATCACCCATCAGGAGAGAGAGAGAGAGAGAAAGAGAGAGAGAGTCAGAATTGACATTTGAACTTACATTTACTTACTACAAGCTTGGATCAATTCAACAAATCAAATGTTGTGCTGTGTTCTATCTCTGTAAAGAGTCTAAACACAATCTGAATATTTTCCAGATTAAACAGCTTGGTGTAAACAGTCCCTGTTAGTTCAGGGTATATTGTCCCTGCACCACAATCAGCATGTAAAATCATAACTTCCTACACATGAACAGCACCATTAGAAAAGGTTCACTCCTTTCTCAGTGAAAGACATAAAACTGTTAATCATCCTCATCACGCTACACACTTAACTGAAGGGTTAAGGGTTTGTGGATGTTATGATCATGTTATGTTCTGATCATCACAGTGTTCAGAAATGTTTCTGATAAAGGCATTAGGGATAAGTGGTCTGTTGAAGCAGGTTAGTGAACACATTGTCAGATTAGAGCTTGCTCAGCCGGTGAGTCACTTCAACTACCTATCACTTGTGTTTGTTTGTGCTTTGCACTTGTTAGAGTTATTTAGGTCAGATGGCAGCACTTCACAAGGTGATGCGAAATGATGCACTTTACATCATTATACTGTAAGAAACCTCAGAGTGGTCAGAACCTAATAGGGCGACTGTCAGGTCCCAATAAAGTTGAATCTAGTCCTGGACAAAGGTCTAGATCTCAGTTAAACCCATCACTCATTACTAGTAAGGGATGATGAACAGCAAGCTGGTCCTCGGCTTACTGTAAACCAACTTGGCCTCTCAGATCATCAAGTAAATATGTTTCTGCAGCCACAGGAAAACATCCTCTGACCTGTGCTGTCTGTGTTAGGTTACAATTGCTATAATGTCTGTCCTAATTACATCTTCCAGCTGTAATACACATAGTAAGAGGCACCTCTGAGTTCACCACGTCTGCAAAATATAGATGTGTATCTAATGCACCACTTCTCCTTGTCTTGTACTAGTTGATGCCCAGTAGCTCCTCAGGCTGCCCTCACATCTGTGGCCAGTCACAGGCATTATCGTCCGAGCCTCCAGAACAGCGTGGGTGGGATGTTAGACAGCTGTGATTTGTCTGGCTGATATGGGGTAACATTTGTCTTAGTGATGTGCCCTTTGGGCTCTCAAAGGTACCACACAGCTTTCCTGCTGAGGGGCTGCTGGACTTGTTTTAGTTGGTAAAAGTAAAAAGCTTTAGTGTCGGGAGGGATAAACACCTCAAACTTTAAAACAGAGCAGTTTGGGTGCAGCGACTCCCTATCATTTTCTTTATACGGCTTTTTGTAGTCCTTTTGTAGTTACAAATGGACTCGTTGTCATTACGTTTCCAACTAAAAGGCTTTCTGTTTCTGTTGATTGTTTTCAAAGACAGCACTTCGAAACATCTGTGAATCTAAACATTATTATCGTTCCTTATTCGAATTCTTTAGAAGTGCATCAGTTGATCCCTGGGCAGGCAGTTATGTTTGATGTTCTACAGCTGCATCAAATGACTGAAGCAGTAACATCTTGTGTCCCACTTTCGCTTTCTAAGTAACACATTCATAGCCTGTAGCATGCTCTTTATATGTTCAATGTTGTCCAGCCCTTTACGTCTTTTATCTGCTCTCCTCTGCTCTGCATGTTTATTATCCTTATCATTATTATTCAGTGCAGTAAGCACAGAAACAGACATCCTTAACAGTGGTACTGGGCTTTCACCACCAACTAGCTAACTTTACTGGACGCCTACAAGATTAATAAAGTGAAAGTACTGATCATAAATGGTGTCTTTGCTGTTCTAGACGCACCCCTTTAAAAAAAAACCTGCCCATCCATTTTTGTGTTTGAACTACAAACAAAAAGTTAGACAAATACAAGAGAGCTGCAGCATAATGCAAAGAGACAGATCAGTGAGAGAGAAGCAGCCCGAGCTGGAAACAGGAGGAGGTTTTTTTGCTTCAATTAATTTATTCTCTCTTTAATTCTTATTTTTGGTTATTCTGATGCAAATCTGGTTCCATACTAACAATTGTTATGAAAAAAATTATACATAACATATATACTGTGTATATATCATTCCAGCATGTAATGCTGCTCACAATATATTAGACAGTAGATATGAATTATGCCAGATGTGTCTCATTAGTGCAAAAACACACATACGATGACTGCAGTGCATACGGGCAAAGCTTCTCTCATAGCAAACAGGATTCAGGATTTAATAAGTCTTATTTATCAGGATCATGAAAACAGATTCAGCACACAACAAAAAATAATACATTTCCCATCCAAAGCCATCAGTTTCAAACTCTCTGCTGTTACTAAGTCCCACACTGAAACTCTGAATACATATCAAACTGATCCCCAAAGCACAGAATCTAGACCCTGACAGACATTTGCACAATTCACTTAACAGCCACAAACACAGTTTAAGCTGAAAAATGTAAATTGAATGATTTGGTTGGTATAAGGAACAGCTCAGATACCCGACTGACATCTGATGCTCAAGAGTCCTGCGAAAAAATAACTACTTTTCCCTAAACACCAAAAAAAGTACAACCCCTTTTTTAGAGGCTTTTTAACCCTTTCACTGCCCTACAGCTCTCCTCTTTCCACTAATCCCTTCCCCTTCCATTTGTCTACTAGCAAACACACTGAAGCTCAGCAAACCTTACACACTGACCTTTCTTCAACCTTGACTTCTCAGTCCCTCCTCAGTCTTGTCTTTGTGCTCTTGCAATTTATCAGCCATTGACAGCTCTGACCTTCTGTGTTATTTAACAGTACAAGAGCCAGAGGGGGGTAGGACACTGTTCAGGCTATCTCAATGTTTTTATTTCTGTAAGGAAGAATACTTGTGTACAAAAAACAAATGCATCTCCCAGTTATTTTTTAAATGCAAACTGTAAATACATAAACACAGAGTTGATATTCGATTAAATTTTCACATTGGCGATAAAATAGTTGATTTACTAAAGTAATAATGGTCGACCAAACAAATAATGTTCTATTAATCGCAGCATTTGAGACAGTTATGATTTTATACATACCAGGATCTGACTTGGAGAATGTGTCCACATCCAGCAGACTCCTGTAGAAACAGCAAAGGTGCAGGTAAAAACTGATCCTTTCAGCCCTTTTTATTGTTTGAAGACAATGTCTTCACTCATTCAATGTCTAAGCTATATAAATATATATACCTGTCTACCCCAACAAGCTCATTACAGGTCAAACGTCTATGTATAATCCCTTGTGAAACCACACAGATTAAACAAACAGACTATCCAGATAATAAGCCTTTAACATGTTAATTAGTGAGCTGTAAAGGTGCTGGTAGGTAGATTTGGTTAGCTTTGGACAGACTAGCTGTTTACGCCTGCTTCCAGTCTTTATATTAAGCTAAAATGCCCAGCTGCTGGCTGTGGCATTTGTCCTTGTGATTAAAAAGATCTTACAAAAACCCAATAATTTAAGGCAGAAAAGGTGGGGAAAATACCACACATCTACAGTACATTATTGTGCAAAACCAAAGTTAAACCTGATAAATACTAAATAAATACTACTGTTTTGAATCTTTGGAGGGAAATGAAAACGCAACGATGTGTCTGGCCACTTCAAGTCTGGTTAATTTCAGGAGGGGCTGGACAGGAGCCACAGCTTCACGATATTCAGGAGTGGACTGGAAAGACAATCAGCACAGCACCAGGCAGTGGAGCAGGCTGACTCTGTTTACTGCTCCGTCAGCCAGTCAGCCAGTCAGCTAAGGCAGCCTGCCACCAAACTGTAAATCCAGGTACATTAAATGTAGTTTTTTTTTCTTTTTTTTCATTTTTAAATGTAGTTTCAGGGTTATAAAATCAGTATAAACAGTGTATTTCTGAGCGTTCTTATTACGGACAGTATTTCTGTAGACCATATATGACCTGAATTCATAACCATTCAACATCAATAATCAACAGTGCATGTCTGTGAATATCAGTGGTGATCTACCAGCTCA
Source organism: Nannoperca obscura (assembly GCA_036024295.1). Taxonomy (NCBI): domain Eukaryota; kingdom Metazoa; phylum Chordata; class Actinopteri; order Centrarchiformes; family Percichthyidae; genus Nannoperca; species Nannoperca obscura. The sequence continues at coordinate 249 of JAVQJL010073290.1, read as the reverse complement.
TTGGCCCGACGTAATGCAGAAACCAATCGAGTCTAAAGGAAGTTTAATCGCTTTGATGCATATTAGAGGCAACTGATGGGATTTAACCATTTACCTGTGAGCAAAGGACACCAGAGTGACACAGTTCATGCATGGGAGAGAAAGCATAGATAGATAGATAGATAGATAGATAGATAGATAGATAGATAGATAGATAGATAGATAGATAGATAGATAGATAGATAGATAGATAGATAGATAGATAGATAG
>JAVQJL010073286.1:0-72551 GCA_036024295.1 Nannoperca obscura | reverse complement strand
AAAGTTATTGAAAAAAGAATAATAAACAGTAGAAAATAGGGGGTGTAGAGGTGTAGAGGGAGGGTCCGAATATGTTTGGACCAGGAGCCGGAGCTGCTCCAGGACGAGTCTTTCCAGGGCCTTCATGATGTGGGAGGTCAGTGCCACAGGTCTGTACTCCTTGGCTCCACTGGGGCGTGGAGTCTTGGAACAGGAACAGGCAGGAAGTCTTCCACAGCACAGGGACCCTTTGCAGACATATGTATATGTATATGGTTGAATACTCTACTTAGGATAATGGTTGCAAGGAGCACACCTTGTCAAAAGGTTGTGTGCTTTGGCTAGCTATATTATCAGAATTTAATGTAGAGATCGGCCTTCACAAATGGAGAAGGGACAGCTAAAAGAGAAAAGGGATCAACAAAGAATTGTAGATATAACCACAAGGAGATACTAGAAGCAAAAGCAAAATGCATTATACATTAAGGATTAGGTTATGCTCGAACATAACTCGTTTGTACTTGTTGTCAGATGACGTCAGAAATCAGAAGTGTCTATAGTTGTTCCAAACTGCCACACTGGAAGGGGGAGTGAAAAGCCATCTGCCAAAGGGAGGTGGGAGACAAAACATTGTTTAAATATGGAGATAAAGTGCACATTTTCATACAGTCACAGGAAAAGTGACAAAGTAGAGAGTTACAGAGCAAAGTTCAAACCTGACTTCTTTCTGAGTCTTTCTGCGGCTGATCCCGACATGAAGAGGGTGTGAATATGAAATGGTTGGGGCGCAGCGCCCCTAGTCCAATGTTGGAAAGGTGGGGGATGGGCGTGAGGGTGTTTCTGAAGCAAATCAACCATCCAACTTCTGAAGAAGCATACTGGCAGCTTAACCCTCCTGTGGTGTTTGGGTCAAATCTGACCGATTTACAACTTCATAAAGTCATACATTTATTAATTTTTTTTCTGATTGCCTCAAAGCCTTATGATATCCTACACACTAGGCATTTGAACATATACAATTGCTGATCACCATTTTCATTGAATTTTGACTTTTTAACACCTGTGGTGAATGGGTAATACTAGATTATAATCATCCATTACATGGAAAACATCCCCATGCACACTCTCCCACACACACACACACACACACACACACACACACACACACACACACACACACACACACACATACACACACACACACACACACACACACACACACACACACTGATGTTCTGTGAATTTTCTCATTTTTGATTATTTTTGATTTGATAATCAAGATAATTCTGATATTTAATTAATTTTCAGTGTCTATTCTTTATATATTCACTGCACTTATTCATGTTCACCACTGGTTTGAGAAATTTTTTTATAGCTTGAAAAGATGTTAAATACCATTTGCTGATGATCATAGTGAAATTATGTTTTTTGTGTTAATGTAAGAGCAGTTAAACCAGACTGGTCAAATTTGACCGGGAACACCAAAGTAAGGGGGAAAAAAATGAACATAATACAAGGGTTAACTGTGGGAAATGTCTCTGCCTTTTACCTCCAGATCACACTGTTAGCATGATGATACATACTTCTCAGGCAAGCTGCTGCTTTCACTTACTTGTTAGGGAAGTAGAGATTATAGTGAGGTGATGGGCTCTAACTCTGTGGGTAGCCAGTGATTCATCCAGAGTTTGACTCTTGTTCTCAATCTGGATGCAGTTTAGCAATTCAGTTACAAGCTAGTGATTTGGTGTCATTCAGCTGATCCTCCTAAACTTGAATATTTTTTTTTTTCACCTTCTTTTTCCCTCTCACACTTTTTTTCTATTCTACGCGGTGTACTGAACATAATGGGATGAGCATATACTGGATATATGTGTGATTAATGAAAATGTACTCGCCCCAGAGGAAACTTGCTTGTCAGAAGCCTATTATAAAGACACTTCACTTAGATACATGCAATTATTTGGCTTTCAATCCTCTTTCTTGCTCTCCGTCCTCTGAAAAATGCTCAGTTCCAGGAGAGAGCTTTAATATCTCTGATACTACATGCCATATTTCTTTGAAAATAGAGGATGTCAAACCTGGATATTATATGCGGCATAAATACTAGACATGCGATTGATGTTTTGGATGACTTGTAAATGAGCTCTGGAGTGCTGTCAGGGAACCTTTAATGGTTTAACAGTGATTAAAAAACTAAACACTTTCACTTTAATGTCAAATTCCTACCTGCTGTTCCTTGATTGGAGAGAAGGTCCAAAAATAATTTTAGATACACATACTTACATACATAACATGTGTGCACTGTGCACAGCAGTATGCCATGCTAGTGTTTGAATTTACAACTCCTATTTTACACATATTTTTCAGGTGAGTACATTAATGCAGCATTTATTCATGCAGCATTTATTCACATTATACACAATCTGAATAAAACCTGTTTTGACTCACTAATGAGGAAACACTTTATGAGGCTGTTTCTGTAGTATTGAAAGAGGATGGGTCTTAACCTGCTTGCTTAGCTGCAGCTGTGCAATAGCTTCTATGTATTCATATTTGGTAGAAACTGCTAGACCTGTCATCACTTGTGGAAATAAGATGCAATCCTCAGTGACTGATAACAGAGAAGCTTAGGCGTTCTCAAAGGGGGTATTTTTGGGTTCAATTTAAGATGTGTGGAATAAAAGGTAGGAGGTAGGGGTGCTTTTTGCAGTAATTATCTATATGTGATTCATAACAAAGATCAATACCACATAAGTTCAACTCATGGTTTTTATTTTGTTTTATTATGCTGGACCTTAAACATTTTACACTGACTTAAAAGTTTGAAACCATTACTACAGTTTTTTTTCATTATAAAAGGAACCAAATTGTATTATATATATTTTTAGAAGAGCTTCTGCAAATGCAGTCATTTTGACTGGCAACAATCCCAACAGAATCCTTCAGTACAGGCATGTCTGCATGTTTCTTCTATTGAATTTGAGCTGTGAAATGTCCAAGAGGAATGTTACATTTTCAGCTGAAGCACCATGTTCTTGTAGTTGCCACTAGCTGCACTGCTCTCTTAATGGTGTATAAAGAACACCTGTACAATATAATGCAATCCAACATAATAGCCCTGCAATAAATGTTGCTTTTTATAGCTCATAAATGTCAGGCCGGATTCAATTCTAGAATACATTTCGAGTCCAGTCCAGCTTTATAGTTGCACTGGAATGCATTATTATAAGATGTTCCTGTTATTTTATTCACCATGTCACCACCACTAAATATGGCCTCAGAAAATTGAATCATCACTTCTCTGGCATAATCTCATAAACTTCATATGTATGCAGGCATGTTGTGGGGATTGTACAATATGTGCATTTTGTACGCACTCCTCTATGTAGTGTAATCTACTGCACTGCTCTCTGAAGCCTCAGATTGATCTGTGAATTTCAAGTCATCATTTGAAACATCACTCTAGATATGAAAGTAACTAAACTACGTATAATCATGCTGTAATTGTAAAGGGGCTTTTACCATTAAACAGTTTTGCACTTTTCTCTTTTCTGTACTGTACCATTAACATAATATTGCAAGTAAGGACGTTAAACAAAACACAGTTGTTTAAATGTCATCCTCAGTTATAACTGCATCCCATATTTTCAGCGTCATCATGGACCATCATGGATAGATAATTTTCCTGAACCCATGACAAATAATCACTGGAAACATCTCAGGATTTGTGGCTTCGTATAGTGTTAACCTTGTGTCATTTTCTAGTTACATAATATAGGACGTGTGCGTATGTTTGTGGCCAATGATATGCAGCATCATTCTTTGGGCTCACACAGTGTTGTGTGAAATGTTGTGAAAAAGAAAATCACAAGATAAAACATGTAATTCTTCTTCACTGAGTCTTTGGGTGATCTATTCCTAACATTAGTTTGAAAAAAAAAATGTTATAAGTTCATTCTATCAGGCTTTGTTTTTGGCTTTTAAATTAGTTGGTGTTGTGTAATGGTTTTGAAGGGGTAATAAACTGGAGTGTGTTTAGATGAGAGATACAGGACCTGAAGTGCTTCCGGGCGTGACATTCGCGAAGAGAGAACACACAAGCGTCTTCAGCTAACGCGTGTGGTTTTCTAGCGAAAGGTCAGCAGCAAGTGGAGGGCTGAGATCGAGAAAAGGTCAAAGCCTCTTTGAAAAATGCTGATAACAAAATATTAAGTATCATAGACGAGTGGAACATATCAGGACCCTGAACTCGTGATACAAGTATTACCATTAGATTTATGAGAAAACATAAGAGATTGGGAATTGAGGTGAAACACTGACAGACTCAATGTACAATAAGATGGATATTTTGAATGACGTGCCAATGAGAGTGAGTTGCTCAAACCAGCGTGAGAATGTCACAGCACGTATGGCACAGACAGCATAGATGTTAATGTGACATTTAAACCACACCACACAGTTGGATGTCTTGGCCTTCAACTTTATGTGGACACTGTGTCTCCTAGTCCTCTAAGAGATATAAACTAAATGTCTGCTGTCACAAGCATGACCTCACATGGTCAGTATTTGCATATGGTCAAAGATTCATATTCAGTTTTACATCTAGTATTTGCATTACTATGTTCAAGAAGGATGCCTTTGCATAATCTTTACTAAATTCCAACATTTTTCATTATTCAGAGTCTAATGTAGACTGGAAAGTTATGGTAATGTACTTTTGCCAGTTCTTAGGTTATTTGAAGGGCAATATTGGATTAAATTGCTGGCAAATTAATGTAATGAAACTATTAATGCCACTTTATGCATGCATTGAACATAATGTACAAAAAACATCCTGGTTCTTCAGTCTATCATTGTTAAGTATGGGTTTCAGTTTGCGTATTGATCTATTTTAATTTTGTTTTATTCTTTCTGGTGAAGTGCAGTGAGATTGCTTATAAAAAAGTGGCTTACATGTGGTCTGAGAACCCCTGATTGCCATGTCTGGTTTCTCTAATACGCCTTTGTTGATGCATTGTTGATGTCTTTGCTTGACTTCTGTCTGAGGAATTCATTGATACGTGTCATAACTGTTTGGGGTATAAGAATACTTCCGTTAATAGACTGTGTTTTCTGTTGTGAAGTCCATTTTATATCTCATCGTTCAAACACATTCATGCAAAGGTCTCACTGAGTCTTCAGCAGCTCAACACTGTATTTCCACCCCATATACTAGTGGCAAACTTTGGCTGAGACAGAAACATAAGAGTTTCTGACAGGGTGTGTGATTCCCTAAAGCCATTTAGATATGGCCCAGGTCTCTGAAGAGCTAAAGACAGGATTCAATAAGTAATGCCTCAGCAGGCCCAAGCACCTGGCGATCCCCGCCACCCTCTAGCTGACTGTAATCATTCGTGATAGCCCCCGTACGATTGCTGGCCTCCCAACAGCCCATGTTTCACTCAGGCTTTTAGATGGGCATCAAAATGCATTACCTCCAAAGCAGTAGATGGAGGCCTGGATGCGTGAAGCCAGGGTGGAAATAAAGACATTAACTCCGTCTGCAGACCAAGATTGCTGCGCTGTGCAATGTGACATCAGAACCTGTTAAACATATACATCAAGGACCATTAATGCACTAAAGTTTAGCATGTGTCGGTCATTGTTATACAGCAATGTAAGCCTGCAGATCTGAAATATATATGTCTAAAATGCATAAATTATACATCACTGCAATTAAAGTTGAAGGACTACAACTTTGTGACTGGAGTCAAATGTGTTTTTCTTCCTTTTTTCTTGTCTGTACCCTGTAACCACTTGTCTTTCTCCAAATTAAGTGAAAACAACATGGTAGATCTTCTCAGATTCTCTGGATATAGTGCTATTGCATGGTAAATATGGCTTTAATGACTCAGCAGCGGGGGGCTCGGCTGTTTAATGAGCAGGCTCTCCTGCTCCACAACGATCAAATGAGAGCCTAATTTGATTTTCACTCTTGACCTCTATTCCACTTAGAAAACAACAAAGCACTGGAGATTTTTTTTACAAAGGCTTGTGCAGGAATAGAGAAATTCAGAGGTGTGTGGAGAAGTAGTGGATAATGATGAGATTTTGCTCACGAGGATATAAAGTATATCACATCCTAGCCTACTCACATGCAGAATATAATGCACACATATTGCATGCATTTACACATGCATACAGAAAAAATTGTTTTAATGTAAAAAGTTCTTAAGGGAATAGTTGATTAATACTTATTCACTGCCACCAGCAGCCAGTTAGCTTAGCTTAGCACAAAACTGGTAGTTAGTTGTTAGTGTGGTTCTGTGTGTGACTATTTCTTGGCCAGTAACTTCCTGGAGTGGTTCAGAGCCAAGAAATAGTCAGGAGCACATGACCCTGCCAAAACAGCAAATTGTCAATTTTACACATAGGTTTTTGTAAGAATTAAACAAATGAGACAAAACGTCTCCAGTCATTGTGCTAAACTAAGCCAACTGCCTCCTGGCTGTAGTCTTATATTTAACCAACAGACATCAGAGTGGTACAAATGCTTTCATCTAACTTGCAGCAAGAAAGTGAATACACTATTTCCCAATGTGTTAAACTTTAGCTTGAAGCATAGCGTGTGTTTTATATTGGGCTCAGTGATAAAAAGCTAATTAAATAAGCCCAAATTCTTATAGACACCCAAATAAAAGCACACGTTTTTTTAAGGAGGTAGTGGGTAGGGATTCTAATCTGTATTTGTGTCTGTTTTTGCAGGACTCCTGTTGGAAACCTGTCGTATGAGTTCATCCCTTAGATGTGGCAGTAGAAGAGACCACTTCAGAAGGATCCAGCAGACCATGGCATCACTACAGAGGAAAACACGCAGTAGGTGTCTAGACCAGCAGTAACAACCTCATGTGCTGATACCACCACATCCACAGACCACATGTTGACTGATGTCAGCTGCAAGAAAGACTTTTAAACTTTTTTCTTTTATGGTAGGAAATAAAATGCTTTCTGTGGATAGTTTAGTGAGCGAGGTCAAAGCTAGTGGCATTTTTTATTACTCTTTACAGAATTCTCTCTTATCAGCATGTCAACCTGCCCCAGACTTTTAAAATATTGTAGTTACTTTCATATCACAGTGGAATGGACATCAGTTTAAATACAGTAATAATGTTTAAATAACTCTTATTTGTCCAGAAAAGGTCAGCTAAATGTAAAGGCTATTTTCAACATTGCTGTTTTAAACATCCCTTGTTACACAGACACACACACACACACACGTACCAAGTAGTGATGCAATACATTCACAGTCTCCTACTGTTGCTTCTGAGTAGCTCCCCTGGAGCTGTTGGGGTCTAAGTGCCACGCTCAAGGGCAACTCAAGAATAGTTGCTGGGGGAATAACAGCTCATAACTCATTCAACTTCACCACTCAGATTTTATTGACCAGATTGGGAATTCTAAACAGATTTCCCTGGTCACAAGCTACTTCTTTAACATTATGAAGCAATACAACATGGAGACATCATTATCTTTGCAGAAGTTGAGAACACAGTTGTTACACAACAATACGAGTTTTGAGTAACTGCAGAGGCTGTTGTTGGCTCACAATTGTTTGTTTTTACACAGAATTTGTCAGAATGAAAAAAATGACCATTAACCATCAAACCACCAAAGGTGGTGCTTTTTGCATTTATATTTATTGTGCCAAATGTAGAGATATGGCACATATGAACATGTATTTTATTAAGCTATACTGTTGGGAAAGCAATCCAGAACAAAGTGGAGAGTGACCAGCCCTTATATAGTACATTAGGTAAATGTCTTGTTATGCTCAGTGCAGTAACACAAGTCAACATTTTCCCTCAGCTATTTTACTTCCTTTGGTAAAAGGCAATGTAACTTAAGGATCTTGCAGAAATTGTTCTGGTGTTCGGTATATTTTGTAAAAAAAAGCAGGGAGTTACCTTAGGACTTAAAGGCGGTGAAGAGATTCAGCTCAGCAGGGCTGTGAGACAAAATGCTTTCATGACACCTGCTGGTGTAGCGTTCCGCTATCCAGACTCTGTTCTTTTCCTCCCCCATCATCCGTCCATCAACCCAGCGGTAGATGCACAGAGAATAGCCACTCTCCATTTGTCAGTGCCCATCAGAAGTTGTTACATTCTCATTACATGCCTGCTGACCCTTTTGAAGACTGAAATAAACTCTGGGGGTGTTACAAGAAAATGTCACAAAGGATAAAATGTAGCGAGCCTACCTCCTGAGCAAGATTAAGAGGCAAAGAAACAAGAGGGATTACATCAACACTTTTATTGCTTCACACCCAGTGTTATGTTGTTGTTGTTGTTATGTAGCATGTCGTTTTTTTATTTCAGTGACTGCAGAACTTGTGGTGAACAGACAACTGTCAAAACCAATGTGCTTTCAAAGATAAAAGGAAATGAGAGAGAAAAGGCAGAAAAGAAGGTGAGGAAGATAACAAGAGAGGGAGGCAGTAAGAGATCAGGAGAGAATACTTTATTTCCTAGCCTGTTAATGAGACACAGAAGGTCAAAATAAAGCAAACCACAGGATAGCTTAAAAGTGATTAGTCTCCTGTAAGGTTGTTTTCCTACCTTGGTTTAGTCCAAATACCCACTATGTTTTTCAGAATATGGCTAATGTCATTCAGGTTTTTAACGTGCACAAAGCTGTAGAGGTTGGGTGAAGTCCAGCTTTTGAAACCACCACTATATCACCATGTTTCTGTTACTGAGCTAAACAACACGTGGTTGATTTTTGCTGAATCAATCCATCAATGATGGTTAATATGTAACAGAAAGAATAGGCCGAGTGTGTATGAATGTCTTGATTAAATGTCATTCCGAACACTCATGTGTTCTTCATAATTTATTAAAGCACATCACACCTGGACACAGAGGACACTTTCCCTAATGGAGAGTACTTGGTCGTGGTTATGAGTAGTAGCTGAACTCTATTGACATTCTGATTACTGATTCAGATTTTAAAAAAGGTGAGTGGACAAGCGTGTGTATACATATGTTGCAAAGAAAAAGACAAAGCAGGTTAGAAGAAGCAGAAAAGCAGAGAATAAAGACAAATTAGACAGCTAGAGCTTCCATTTTACCCAGGAATAGCTCAGTTTAATTTAAACAGTCATGCCCTGTCTCTTCCAGGGGATTATGAATAACAATAATTCAAATACACCTGAAACAGTCCAGTCCAGTGCTGAAACCTAGCTCTCTCCCAAAAATCTTAAACTTGATAGCCTTTGGTTAATTCAGAAGGAAGCATGTCACACTATATAATTCAAATAAATTGGCTGCTGTTGTTTTTGCTTTTGTCTCAGGGATTCAATAACAAAGCTAATAAAAACACTCATTAAACTATGTTGTTTTTATACTCTGCATCAAGTACCATTAACTTTTGCTCTGTGGAAGCCTTACCTTGTTAGTAATACAAGTAATAGACAGGTAATATAAAGCATTAGGGTGTATTGAGTGATACATGGTCTACATGTACTTTCTCTGCTGGCTTGCCTTCTTCCCATAGTGCATCCTGGTGCCATGTCTTCCCCAGGTAAAAGACACACACACACCCGGCCATGCACACGATGTAAAAGAAAATGTAATTCATCAGACCAGGACACCTTCTTCCATTGCTCAGTTGTTCAGATCAGATGTGCATGTGTCCATTGTAGGCACTTTTGGCAGTGGGCAGGGGTCAACATGATCACCCTGACCAGTCTGTGGCTATGCAGCCCCATACGCAACCTTCTGACACCTTTCTATCAAAACCAGCACTAACTTTTTTAGCAGTTTGAGCTACAGTAGCTCTTTTGTTGGATTGGACCACACGGGCCAGCCTTCACTCCCCATGTGCAACAATGAGCCATGGCCGCCCATGACGCTGTTGCTGGTTCACCGGTTTTCCTTCCTTGGACCACTTTTGGTAGGTACGGACTACTGCAGACCGGGAACACACCTCAAGAGCTCTGACCCACGGTTGTCTAGCCATCACAATTTGGCCCTTGTCAATGTCGCTCACACCCTTACTCTTACCCATTTTTCCTGCTTCCAACACATCAACCTCAAGGACAAAAGGTTCACTTGCTGCCTAATATATATCCCACCCACTGATAGGTGCTATTGTAACTAGGTAATCAATGTTCTTCACTTCACCTGTCAGTGGTCATAATGTTATGGTGATCGGTGTGCGTTGTTTTGTCAGCAGACGGGTACCGTAAAAGGTTATTACGGGCTCAGAGCACTCAGATGGAGGTCAACAAGGAGTTTCGCCTTCGCGTTGAGGGAGACCTGAAGAGCTATAAGCCGGGGAGCACATACAGAGGTTTTGACAGAATTGTCTGCTAAATGTAGGCTATAGGTTAAAATGTATAGATTCATGTACTCTATGTATATCGTATTATGTGACTCAGTTGACCAGCTGATCGTCTGTTTCTACAACTTTGTGATTTTTCTGTTGCCCTATAAATTAATACAACTTAAAGTCTACAGCCATGTGAATGGCTCTGTACTTTTTCATACATGCTAACATCAGTATGCAAACATTCGTTCACAGTGACAATGCTAACATGTTGATGTTTAGCAGCTACATTTGCCACATTCACCATTTTACTTTGGTATGTTAGCATGCTAAAATTTGCTAATTGGCATAAAACACCAGTGTGGTAATGTCACAAGGTATATGGTCACAAAACAAAGTATTGGACAAATTGAAATGTTTGCCCTGTTGGTGGCGCAACAGAGCAAGTCGGGGGATTACCATAGCTATTATAATTCACCCTCTGGACCATGAATGTTTTATGGATATCCATTCCGTATTTGTTGAGATATTTCAATCTGTACCAAAGTGGTGGACTGACCAAACTGCACACCAACATTGGCATCCCAAGAGACATGCAGCTAGCATGGCTAAAATGCTACTTTACATTCACAGTGCTACAGCCTACATCTATAAGTATACACTAAATCTGCAAGGGCACACTTTACTGCTTGCATGACAACTTAATTATGAGCTGCATGTTTGGCTGATGCAGCAAGTAAGAGACATTTGGACCAGCATGGCTTCAGGTTAGTGAATGTTTTTTATATGTTACTGAGACAGATCAATATTCTCTGAGAGGTCCCCAGTGTACTGAAAATATGTGAAGTCTCATTCCTGGTTAATGACCACACAGCAGTTCAGTTTTTTCCCATACGTTTGCAACCCCACTCTGCAGGGATTTATCTGTACTGCATGTAAACCTTCTTAATTTCCTTGATTTTACTAATGTAATCACACATGTTGGCATAAATTCTGTTACAATGTTTAAATTGCATCAGGTAACTTTTGTGCACCAAGAAAGTAGAGAGCAAAGCTGTCACCTACCAGCCAATGAATTCAACACTGAAAACGTATTGCTTAATTAGTTGCCTAGACAACCGTTTAGCGTGCTTTATTAATTCCTTTGTGTGTGTCTCTGTGTGTTCATGTCTTCCTTATATTAAGGCTCTTGAGTGATGACACACACACTGCACCAAGAGTTCAGTCCAAGTATGTCGAAAGTATTGCCTCCTCTCAGCACTTGTTGGTAGGAATGTTTTTCTTTGTTCTGAGTCTGTTGGTTCAGAGTTTTCCTCGCAGAGTCTGTTTGTAAATAGCTGTGGCCTTGGAGACAACCACACATAACACTCATTCCTTGGCTTGGTCATCCTCGGACCCCTGCTATCCTCCTCAGTGTTGAAGCGGCGGCACGCAGTATGCAGTTCTCCTAGAGCGAGAGTGCACGGCACATCCCAGTCTGTCCTCCTCCTCCCCTCTCTCTCTCTCTCTCTCTCTCTCTCTCTCTCTCTCTCTCTCTCTCTCTCTCTCTCTCTCTCTCTCTTTTCTGTCATTCACACCAGGATGGATCTACCCTCCTAGCACAACAGAAGCCTACTTCAGCAGTTGGCAAGTTGGGTTCCCACACAGGAGTGAAACAGGAGCTGGACGTTTCTTCTCCACCCCGGACAAAGATTCCCATAATCTCCTTGCATCAACTTGGTTGTCGGGAGCCTACGCGATGACAGCAACCGGGCTACATACGAGCGTTATGCTCCTGCTCTGCCTCATCTCCACCGCGGCGTGCAATATGTTTGCATTCACCGAGGAGCCCTCAGAGAGAGCCGGGAAGGCAGACGGGTACTGTAGTCGGATATTGCGGGCTCAGAGCACTCGGAAGGAAGTCAACAACGAGTTTCGCCTCCGCGTTGAGGGAGACCCGGAGAGCTATCAGCCAGGGAGCACATACAGAGGTTGGTGTTTATCCGCGAAAATTACGCACAATGCGTTTGTTGGCACTATGTGCGCATTGCCAAATTAACACCAATCTACGGTCAGTAAACTATGCAAACTTAAAATAAGTTTCTAAACAGTCTACTTTTGATGTGACGCTAGTGTATATGCCCTAAAAGTAAACTATATTAGGTTAGTAAAGAAATGAAGCATCCCATTGTCCCATGGTCATACGCAATTTGAACTATTAAAAGCTAAATGTGACAACAATTTACTTCTAACCTACTGTGAACAACCATGAGTAAATAGTACACCGCAAAAACTACTTTATGATCAAATTTGTAAAAGGTTTATTTTAATCAATATCCCTTTGCGACCTCTTTCATGCTTTTAGGTATTCTCTTTCGTCGTTAAAACAGTGTTAAGCCAGCAGTCACTGATTTCATTGCTTTAAAAAACATGAAAGTTAGTGGGTGCTGTTAATGGGCATGTGCCATCTGCTCTGTGAATCTCAAAGGCTCATGCTGTTCTGGTCTTGACAATATGTTGCTCTGTGGTTGGTTCATTATTTAGTCATAAATTGTGTCATATCATCCAAATCAAATAACTGAATTAGCTCGAAGTGGGAAGCTGGAAATAACATTTTAGCAGTTAAAATCTCCTTTAGTAGAAACTAGTCCTTTCGAAGTCTATGTCTTTTCCCAAGATGCTGATAAAGTTTTCAAGTACAAGAAATTACGTTCATAATTTCAAAGTAAATTAACATAATTTTATCTTCTGCTTGATTGCAAAATTGATAAAAACCACATCTTCAAATACTACCAGGCTGAGACTGAACAATTATAATTACTCTTGTGAAAGCTACAACCTCAAGAACAGGTAAAATGGTTGATTATGCAAAAAAAGATAATTACAATTTTATCAGAATATATTACCCTTTATCAACCAGAGTCCAACATACAATAATATTTCTAAATGTAACACTACTCAAGTGGCAAGGCAAGAAAGTAATTAAGTTTGTCCTAGTTTACTTTGGCCTGGTGTTTATGAGTGAGGATTGTGGTTCAGCTGTTTTGTCTATCAGTTGATGCTTAGTGTTGCTCTTGTATGTTTCCATCCAGTGACTCTGATTGCATCCATCCCCTCCTACTTCAGAGGGTTCACACTTATTGCCCTGAAGGAGGGCACAGAAGGAGACAGGGACGAGGACTACACTGGAAATTTCCAGGTAAGGTAGCAGCTACTGACATGACAGCTTGTACAATAATAAAAAAAATAAAAACATAATAATTGTGTTTTCAACTTATCCTTGTCTGCCACATCTGCGGTTAAACCCTAGTATGTCCATCCTTCATATCAGTGATTTAGTATATTTAAATTTAAGACTCAGCGGTTACAAATGGCAGCAAACCAGCACAGTTTGCCACTCGTGGCTTAATCGTAATATTAATTCTGACCTTCCTTTGGCCTCGAGCACAAGCACCATGCATGACGTGCGTGTGAAGAGAATGAAAAAATAGACTAGTCTTACTGTAAATGGGGGGATGGGGGCCTTGGCAGATTTTCTTTGCACAGCCTTCACGTCTTCACATGTCAAAGTGTGATTGTTCTCACCTCACCTCCTTTAATAGGCTTGATATAGCGTATGAAAAGGGCACACTCTCAGCTCAGCTCCATGTAGGTGTGCTTTGCCTGGCTGTGAAAGTACACGTGTGTGGAATTTGAGTTGTGTGTGCAAAGCAGGCTCATGTATGTAGGATGTGTACAATCGGTGTAGTTGAAAGGGCCAATCAGCATTTTATACAGGCAGGTCCAGCTGGAGTACTGTAGGAAGCGGGGAGAAAACGGAGTGGGGCCAAGAGTGCGAAAGGAAGTGAGAGAAGGCAAAGAAACTGGTGCTGTGTTACGCACATGTGATAATGGCCAAATATGTGAGACCTTTGTAATTGTAATGCAGTGTGAGGAGTCAAGTGGTAGAGAGAAGGAGAAGATTGGATGATGGGGTATGTGTGTGAGTTCAAAGAGAGGAAGGATCATGATCATCTAATGCAATGATAAACTTCATTCATTTTATTTCTAGACTGTTACATACATACAGTGCTATACATATAGCACAATGTAATGTCTGTAGATGCGATTACAGCACATTCACAGTGTAGAACTATATTGGAAGTTGAAAAACAATGAAACCTAAGCATAATATTCCATTCATAACCTTCAAATGAATTCCTCTTCATTAATTCTTGGTCTGCTCTCATGCCTTTTACCTTACTCTTGTTCTGCCAATGTTTATTTCATCCAAATCAAGGCTGCAGTTTCAAGAAATTCGTGGAGCTTACAGTGCACAAGATGACCTCCTGTTTAAAAAAAAATTGAAAAGAACTGAGTAACTGAGGAATTGGCTTTAGCTTTATCAAGTACACAAATGTCGGAGAAATACTGGAGTGTAGTTTACAACAATAAACGGCAGTATTCCATGATACAATGATTCAAGGCATACGATTCCCAGTCCTGTTCAGATCTTGAAATGATATGTTTTCGAGCAGCTTTTAAATGGGTTTAAACGGCATGTGTGCGGTTCTCTTTCAGAGTTTTGTGAACCTAGGTCGGTTTCTGTCGCTTCCCACATAAAACTCTATTACTGTATTGAAACTGTAATATAGTGCATGTGGAGGTTTGCACAGCAGCCCTCAGGCTGCTCTGATCACATTTAATGCCATACTGTGGCACTCTTTGTGAACCTGAGCCTTGAATATGGGGGACATAAAAAACAGGAACATTTTATTTCTGTCCTATGTGCACCTCAGATCTCAATACCCAGCATTAACACTGGCAAGTTGTTTTCCCGTTTAATTTGTCCTTGCAATTGATTTCATGCTGTTGTTATTTAGTGCCAGCCTTGAGCGTGCTTCTCAGCCATGTGGCAGTGTGTGGCGTGGTGTGACATGGCGCTAAACGTCAGGAGTAAAATGGGGAAAGACTACATCATTTAGTCACGTTCAGCCACTTTTGTTCTACACATGGATGAGACTGAGTGTGGAGTGCACAGAGAGTGATAGATGATGTGATGCATAGATGTGTGACCATAGCCTTTAGCTGTTCATCAAAACTAAAAAGAATGGCTATGTTATTCCTAGGACCTGCCTTTGATTAGACTAGGTTTTGAAGAAGTTGAAGGTCTCTTTCACAGCTGCAGATGATCACCTGTCTCTTTACAAAGCACCATGTGACAGCACAATAAAAATAAACTGCGGTCCAAAAGGATATCCTTCCATCATCACCTGTTCAGTAAGTCTTTCATGTTTCATGTCTTTTATGTCAAATAAGCACACACAGATACACATACACACACCATTCCTTCCTATGAAAGAGCTCTGGGTGGGCCGGCCTCCAGGCATTGAGAGAAAAAGAAAGAGAAAAGAAGCTGCAACAGAAGACGTCAGGCTTTATTTAACATACAGCTCATTTGAAATCTGCTGGTGTGCCCCATCTCAGCCGTCTCAGGACAGCTCCCGACTTGATGAAAAGCACTTTTATTGAGCTTTCTGGGAAGGTCAGCTGCCACTGTGTGGGTATGTGTGTTTGTTGGCAAGAGTGTAAACCAGCGGGCAACGCTGGCGATGTCTGACGAGACATAACTTCTCAGCAGGGTGAGGTGATAGAACAAGAAAAGGCTAATTGTAGAAACACAACTTTTCCACTAATGTGACATATTTCTTCACTCACCCAAACTTGATATTAGACACATACAAGAAGAAATGGGTCTTAGGTCATTTTGCAGCAAATTGGTTGCTTCTCTTTGCATTTTGGTGTTCAATGCCTTCCCATGAGACTTCACTGGTTTCAACATGTGTATTAGTGAAGTCAGGACAACCCAGGATGCCTGTTAGAAACCATGGGAACATAGAAGGGTGGGGGTGCTGTATAATCCGTTAGACCAAGATAATGCATACACACGCATGCACACACACACACACACACACACAAACACACAGAGCTCCCAGGCTCCACTTATCGCTGTGTCTCCCTCTCTCACGGACTCTAACACACACAGAGAGGCATGCACATCCACACACAATCCACTTTCAGAGGAAACTCATTCATAACATGGCATGACAAAGGAAATTCTCTGCTGACAGCTTTATGGAGTGAGAAAGTTCCCCATCTTTACTGCCCTGATGTCACTTCCTATCAAACAGATCCTTGGTCTCTGGGCAGTGAATATTAGCTCGCTGGCTGAGCTCCCTCATGCAACCTACTTTGCTAATTTCCTGTCCAGTTAAAATCAATGAGATGCTTAGTGTCTCAGGTGTGCACCTGAGTAGAAAGGGCAGCATGCATTTGGACATTTCCGTTTGACCCAAAGAGTCTGGGGACTTTTTTTTCCATTGCTGCCTTTAGTGAAAGCGTCATGATTGGGCATCTGGGTGTTAACGTTCTAAACGATTGAGTATTGATGAGTTAAATTGAGCTAACTTTATTTAACCCGAATGATCCATTCAGTATCAGTACTGCTCTCAACTGGGACAGCCACCTTTCAGCTGCAGGTAGATGCCAACTTGAGCCCAGTATGCTGACATATGATATGAAAGGGGAAGAAGAGTGCAATGTGTCACCCATTCACTAGACTGTATCTCGTGTCTACTTTTGATTCCCCATTAAAGCCTCTACGGCATTTATTATCTATGAGGTTGTCTATGAGTTGTGAGCTGTTCCACCAAGGAGGGATTTCCCCTCTATTTCATTTTAACCAGACCACAAAAGTATCCAGTATTTCAATAGGAAATAAGTAAAGATTAGAGAACAACCAAATTAATATGAACATATGTTTTACATGGCAGAATGTTTTTCTTCTTCTGTTCTCTCCTGTATCTCTTATTTATTTTGTGACCAGTTGGAGGGATCCTGAACTTTAGGATGCTTTCACATACACTTACAAACTGGTGCTTCAACAATAATTCAGTTCAACATTATAGTTACTAAAGTCAGATGGGTTTGTTGTATCGACATTAGGTATGCTTTAAACAGCCGATAACTACAAATAGTTTAAGACTAACATGATTTATTTATATCTTGGCTCTAATTTATAATAACTGCCCCAACTTTAAGGTTGTGTATTTTTGGATTTATTTTGTGTTAAATCCCCCGATAATGTAAAATTAAAAATGAAAATGTAAAATTAAAGTCAGTTTTAGCTGCTAATTATGTTTATAGGCACTTGAGCTGACAATGGGAGAGGAAGTGAATGTGAAATGTTTCAACACCTAATGACTCAAGTGCTTTTGAGGCCAAGTCTTGTTTGAGGATAATTTTATTCATCACTAATCTCTTTGTGTGTGTTTTTTTACAGATAATTGATGAGGAGGAAACACAGTTTATGACCAACTGCCCCCCTGCAGTGACAGAGAGCACTCCTCGCAGACGCACCAGCATCCAGGTGTTTTGGACTGCGCCCCCTAGTGGCTCTGGCTGTGTCCTTCTTAAGTATGTAAACAGCAACTGATGAACCTGATGAGCGGAGGCGAGTCCTCAGCTCAAACGATTGGAGATACACTATATACACTTCTGGTGGAGGATTAACTCAGATAAACAGGTCCTTGTACTTGGTCATTCATTCAGAGCTCTGATAACGAGGAGACTAGGGATGCCCACTTTATTAAATGGCATTTTTTCACCATGCATTGCTGCCTTCAGATCAATGGAGGATGAAAGATACAAGCTTACTCTACAGGTCCCGTCTCGTATAAAACAGGGTAGATTTGATTTGTGATTATCTCTTGCTGACCCTTTTCTAGGCAGCCACAACAGTATAATTTTGTTAGGTGATGTTAGTTTATTATTACATTTGATAGCATCTTGCATTTATATCAATGAGGGCAGACTAACAGAAACACCTCTTTGTATAATGCAATACAGTTCAACTGCACCACAAGCTCCAAGCTCCATATAATCAGAAAGTTGAATCAACATCTCTCTTACACGGTTTCAACAAAAACTGAACATTGTAACCTTCCTGAAGGGAGGATTTATTGCAGGGCTGTTGCATTAGACTGCATTAACTTTAGCCAGATGTACTTAATAAACTGGCAACTGAGTGTATATTGATAGTGGTTACAGTTTTGATGTGAGATAGGTTGTACTGTAGCAATTTGGTTTTCATCTAAATCCTACTTAATGAAATGCTTTCTAAGATTGGTTAATTTTGTCACATAGACTTAAATACAACTTTTAATCAATAAATGCATAGTACTAGCTGTGTAGGATTGTGAGCTGTGCAACCAGCATATATCAGTACAACTCTGTTTCATTACATCCTCTACCTCAAGTTAAGCAGAACTAAATGCTGAATGTCTTATCCAGTTCCAGTTCTTATCCAAATTTCCAGTTCCACTTGGTTTCTTTAACTATTCATTACCTTTATTTGTTATACAGTTGATTGACAGCAATCAATTCTGCTGCTGTGTGTAGTCTGGGCTCGCTTGGATACCGAAGAGTAGTCATGTTCAACTGAAGACAGATCATGGAAGAAATCCATTCATGAATCCAGTACTTTGGGGAAATAATGAGCGTACAGGATTGAAAGATACTCAGGAACTGTGACTCACAAGGCCTTCTGATCAATGCATTATTTAACTATCGGTTTTTCTGCTGCCTGGTCTACAGCTCTGTTGTTCCTCTGTGCCAAGGGATGATGAAGGGGGATGGAGGTTGCATTTCCTAGTAATGCATGTTATTATGTGACTGCCACAGTGTGTGAGAGTTCCCCTTTTCTAATTCTCTGTGCTTTCCACGTCCCTTGTTCTTATCTTCCGAGAGTATCTTCATGACCTGCCTGAGCTTTTCTATACTCTCTCTTCTTTCTGCTCCTTGCTGTCTCCTCCACTCTTTTTATCGGTCTTCTCTTTGTTTTCATCTCCTTTCATGTCATAGTTTTCTCACAGCAGGTCATGTTGTATGGCACTTGTGCTCTGCTCATAGAGAACAGTGGGCAGACTTGTATTCAGTTAAGCACATGGATAGAGGAAAAAGTTTGAAAGTGTGACAGAGTGTACAGCCTAGAAATAGATAATTGAAAGCGCAGAGAAGTGGATGTAATACCAGGGCACAGACAATAGGGGAAGGAGGGAGTGAGAAGCCTACAGTTCAAAAGCGCTGCCTCTCAAAATCATGATTACAGGCTGGGAGTCGGTATTTCCCAGTGTTCTTCTCCAAACCTGACAGTCACAAAGGCAAGGTCACAAGGTTTTGTATGTCTTAATAAAGTCCTCTTGATTCAGGATGTACAACTTCTGTAACTAACCTGACTGAAGTGCAGGGCTTTCTATATGAAATCTGTTCAGCTGTAAATTATTGTACGTTACATTCTTGTACACAATATGGCCGTGTTATCATATTTCCATTCCCACACAGAAACATGGGTACATAAACACATACTGTGCAGTCAACAAATATGCACAGAAAGAAACAAGATATTAATGTGAGATGATATTATAGATTAGCTTAGAGAGGACAATTTCAATATCACCATGGGCAGGGGAAAGTTTGTTTTCAATTTCATTTTATGTCCCCAAAAACTCTGTCACTGCCCATCGTTTTGCCTGCTTGTAAATTTCATGGTTAATAAAAAAAAAAAGAAGACATCTGGCCCTGAAATTAGAAGTGTGTGTATGGCATGTGTGTTTCTGTAAGAAAGTTCCTTTGACTCAGATGTTGTCCCAGGAATCTCGCTCCTCCCAAGTGGTTTGCTGCAGTATAATTGACGGGCAGTTGCTGTCTTTTAGATGGAAAGACTGAGCTTGGTGGTTTGGTTCTATGTAAGGTTAGTGCGTGATGACAGGGTCAGGCCAGGATGCTCATTCAAACTCCTGAACTCAGAGAACTGACTTTGAAAGCCTTACCATCAAATTCAGTTATTTTCGTCTTTCTTTTATGCTAGAATCAAATTACACCAAAGTTTTCTTCACTGTGTCCTGTTGCTGGTGTCCCACTATTGTTTTGTGAAAATATATTCTACATGTTGATGACATTTTGTTGGATGTTACAGATCTGACCTCTACACTGCTAAAATCTTGTTTTTGCTGGTTTTCAGTGGTTGAATTTCTCACCTACTTGCAGTGATTCGCCCACTAGTGATGCTGGGTGTGGTCAGATGCAGGGATGGGGTTTTATTGCATTTTTATCTCATTCAAATACAGTATTGAATCTGATTCATTTCGAATCCCCTATCAAATCTAGGATGATAATAGGATCTAGGAAGCTAAGCTTTGATTAAAATCTGTAATCATCTATTTAAAACTCTTAAAACATTTTAATTAATTCTAATTAATGTTCTGTTGCTGTTGGTACAACCTGAAAATGAGATGAGCAGCTGAACTATGAACTGTCGATTAAATGCTGTATGGATCACATAATCATTGAAAAGAATGTAAAAAATATCAAGTTCATGTTTTGTTTTCAAAGCCAGATTTTCTTTTCGATGCCAAATGTAACTGCCACTGTTTAGGCTCCATAGTGGGTCATTTTAACTGGCAAGAGTGACATCAGAAGCATCAGATTTGTTAGCCTCCTAGCTAAACAAATCAAAGCCAACTGATCTATAAACCAGCTATCAGAACCCAACCCAAGTCCAAAGCACAACCGACTTAAAACATTTTAACCTAAGGAAATCAGTGAGTTGCTTTTCAGCTTGGTGTTTCTAATTATTATCTGTTTGTAGTCAGGCTTTTTCTACCGCTGCTTGATTACAAATGGTAGATGAGTGACTGCTAAATGCCCTTAAAATGTAAAACTTGTCATTGTAAATCTCCCCTTTTTTGTTCCTTTAATTTCTGTCAAGACTGTTCTTTACAGTACGCAGTATCAGATCTTGCCGTCAAACTTCCCTCACAGCAAGCTTTAACAAAGAAGGATTTTGTCCATCTTTTAAGCCAACTTTGTTCTAAATCAAATGTTTAACTTTGTGTTTAATTGGATTGAAAATAATTGGCTTCCATTCTGCTCATTAGGGGAAATTTGATGATAATATCAAACATGACCTGCAATTGTCCAATGACAAAAGTGGCGTTCTAGTAAGGAGCTATTGTCACAGCTGAATCATTATGCCTGGCTACATCCTGGTTGTTCCACAGAGCCTGAGCCAGAGTAAGTCACATCAAGATATAATCCATATATTGCAGTCGCCATTGAAGTTACCACTATCTTTTATCTTTCCATTTGTAGGTAGGAAGCAATTTATTTGTCATCTCCCTCTGGTGTGCGGTATGGACGGTAGTGCAGTGTGTTGTGATTGTCGCAACCACATGCAGCTGTCAGAGCCTATTTATCTCCTTCAGCACAATGATGGGACAGATCAAGGAGGACCTCGATAGGCAAAACCCTTAGAAGTTAAATGTAAATACCTTTGCTTCTGTGCAGTAGATTTATGTGTTGTCTTTTAGTTGTTTCTTTTTTGGTATGTTTTTTTTGTAGCAGCAGCAGAATGAAAATGAGAATAAAAAGCGAAATTTATCTTCTTTTTACCTTTAATCCTTTAATGCGAATGGTAACTTATCCACAGAAAGACTAAATCTATCTTGCTCTTTTCTTTTTGCTTTCTACCCCTCTTTCTCACTCTCTCCTCTTTCTCTTTTTTTGTTGAGTTCTCACACATGCAGACATACTTCCTCCCTCTTACACACACACACACACACACACACACACACACACGCATTCAAATCAGTGCAGTTTTCGGGTGATTGGGATCGGTGGTAGTGTGGATCTGGCAAAGTGTGATAGAATTTAAATTGGATGTTAAATAAGCTTTACTCTGCTTGATTGTCTGGCCAGCCCAGGCAAGTGGGCAAGCAGTGAGGCAGAGTGTGCTCCTCTCTCTCAGGGAGATATGTGAAATTGGGGTGAGATTGAATTAAAGCGTGAACAATTAGAGATGCGCTGGTGGTGTCGCTTACCTTGAATCATTTCATCCACGTTATGAGAGGCTCTTTTGGCCTTCAATCATACTTGCTCTCCCACCCCCAGTCATAATCCCACATACATATACCAATAAGTATATGTATACCATGTACCGACGGTGTACTGTATGCATAAGACATTATGTGTGTCAGAATATGAGGAATGGCATTGTGTGGGGTAGAGAATAGTAGCATGTGAGAGAGTGTTTAACTTACAAGCTATTTGTCAGAAAAGGAAGGCCGCTGTGGCTTTACAGCTTCTTGAAATCAAAGCCAGAATTTCAGTCAAACTCTCTCATACACACAACTATTCTAAATATAATTTAGAAAATAGCTGAGTAGTAGTGTATGTAGGAGAGAATGGCGATGAGCATAAGAGCGTTATTAGAATACACATAATGTGTGTGAGACCTAGTGTGATTTATGTCCTAAACAGCCTCTCAGTTACCAAGGCAGACCTGCCTCTCTACACTCACGTCTATCATGTTCCTCCACTCAGCGTGCAGGGTAAGACCTTCCTTGACATCTCTGTTAGGAATGCAGGTTTTGCAATGATTACGTCTTGTTTGTTCCATTTTGTAGAAAACTGATCTTTTGCCCTCTGATCTTTTGTTATTTTTCTTTCTGTCCATCTCTCCGATACACACTGCTTATGTTGAAAGGCTATATGAAGCTTAGAAATACCAAGACGTATTTACAATAGTCTCATTTGCTATTACTGTGGTGATTTGGACCATGCAAATTGCTATCCCCAAACCAATCAATCATTATTCACAATGGGCCTCATGTAAAAACCACTCTTACGAGCACTGTGGCATTAATGAACAGGTAGTCTGCCATTTATACACAAGGGGGAAAAACACAAGAATTTGTATGATTTCTTAACATGAATACATTTATTAATTTGAAATTATGTCATATAGTTAAACTAAAATAAATTCATAAAATGACCTTAAAGCTATCACCATCATAACTTACCACTTTACTGAGAGGTTTGAAGTTTTCCATAATTTATTTTATTTTATGATTTTAATGGCATATTTTGGCAACTTACATATTTGCTAGGAAAATCCTCTCACTCCCACAGCTGTCTCTGTGTCTTTATGCATGTCTCTTTCCCGGATCAGAAGTTTCACCTGAAAGTGTTACATCACGCACTGTTATCTCCTCATGAGCAGGTGGCAATCATTAGGCTGAAACAAGCGATTTACAACAATTTTGTGCAGTTAAGAGTTTGATGAATAAGACTTGGGTGAGGGTGAGGTTTTAGGATAAGAATACAAAAATGTACTTGCATGAGGCCCATTGTTATTTTAAACGTGGATATCACTGTCAGCCACAGAGATGTGAACTGTATAAATATATTTCCCCAAACCAATACATCATCATTTATAATGTCTTTTATAAGCCAATTTGAAGAGATGTATAGGTCAATTTGTACAGTTGGTTAATATCACTGTAAAAAAAAAGTGGTAGTTAAGACGTACAGCGTTTGTACGTGTAAAATGAACCATGAATATCAACTTTTTCTCATCGTCTAGGTTAATGTACATTTTCTGTCCCCATGTCACTGTATGTATTTTCTGGGATCAGCTCAGCTCAACAGAGCACAACACAGCTCAGCTTAGTTTGATACTCCAGAATAAATGGTATCTAAACAGTCCAGCTGGACTGGGCCCACCTGGATTAGGCCTTACCCCAGCACCTCCATCCAGCACCTCATTGTTGGGTTTTATCTCCATGGAAACCTTCCTACAGCCATGGCTGGTGTGAAAGACTGGTGTTTGTGAGGACGTTAGATGTCTGCTGGCTCCTGAAAAGGTTTGTTTGTGGCTGATTTACATGTCAAGGCCCATTTCTGACCTGTGTTCCCCACCACCCAGTGGAACAAGCCTCTTAGACAGCTCAATCTAAAGAACCTTCCCTCTGCCAGGCCTCACTTTTTGGGGAGCATTACTGTTCGCCTGTCAATCAGTTCTTATCTACACAGTGCATAGCCCACTATATAGTCTGTATGTGCATTTCTCTGTATTTTGTATTTGCCCTAGGGATTTCTTCAATTTCTGACTATGAATAACTCTGCATCTGTTCCATCTGCCACAAAGCACTGTTCTTAAAAGCCAAGATTTTTAACATTTCCTGCTGTCTGTTGTATTCACTTTCTTTTTAAAACCTCACATCTTCTTTAAATGCGTCTCTTCTTTTCCAGTCTTATCCCGTTGGGACATTTACTCCTACTTTTGCCCCTTATGCTGACATTTGCATTTTGTGCTGCCCCCAACAAACTTCACTCCTCATTGCCTCCATGTCTTCTTGTTCTCTCTGTGTAGAGCAAGCATTGTGCAGAAGAGAATCATCTATTTCCAGGATGAAGGCTCACTCACCAAGCGGATGTGTGAGAAAGGTAGGCTTCTTTTATTGACATGGAATAAATAATTTACCATGATTTTTTTATTCTTTCAGTCACCCTGGTGGTACTCTATTTCACTCCTTACTGTCTTCTTCTTTATTTTCTTTCATTCTTGATCTTGATGCAGGGACTACACACTCTGCTGTTGTGTTCTGGCATTTGAATGATTGTAAATGAGTGTATCTCCTGGCTGTGTATGACATTGGATGCCACATTGAGCAACAGATCAAAAGAACCATGCTGCACATTCTCCCCTTGTTTCACCCCCCCCCTCGGCTCCCCGTTTTCTTAAACCACCCCTCTCCTGTATGATGAGCATCGCTCTCATCTGCTCCTTATACTAATGAGCAATCTCTATGCCTAGCTCATGGTCTTCTGTATTTCACTCTCTGGCTCTTTCACTTTATCCCACCTCTTCCCTCCCCTCATTTCTGTACAGAATCCCTGTATGGAGATGCTACAGATAAACCTCTACTCGACTGTTGTGCCTGTGGAACAGCAAAGTACAGAGTCACCTTCTTTGGGAACTGGTCAGAGAAGATTCATCCCAAAGACTATCCACGTAAGCACAAACTCCTCTGCGCTTTGTCGTGTCACCACAGCTCCATCATGCATCTAAAGAAGAAGGTGGTTTAGCCCTGGTAATTGGCTCTCAATAGGGATGTGAGCTACAGTATGATACTATGGTTGGGTGTGATGTGTGTATAACCTTGAGCCACACTATTAGGATGTGAATGGACGTAAGGATTACACAGGCTCTCTTGTCTAAATCAGGCTCTCGCCGGGCAGATCAATACGCTGATTAGACTGGAATAAGATAAACCCTCAGATCGAAAGGAGGGAGTAGTTGGTATGTGACTCACTCTCACACACAGATCTGCAAACACACACTTTGCAGATAGATCAACTTAAAAGAGGATAGGGCAAGCTGTGTGGTTTCTATTTCATCCAGACTATAGGATACTACATTTGGGTTTCTCCTTGCACAAAGTCATATCCTAGGGAACAAGTTATTATAACACTGAACGTATTGCACTGGACAATATTATTTACTGACCACAATACAGTAAGCACAGTCTATAGTCTGTACATATTTGAGTTCTGATGATACTTTCCAATCAAAACCCCCAAAATGTTTTGCTATAAGTTATATTGGTCTGACTTTTCATTCTGGCACAAGTAGTATTCAGGCATTTTCTGCTACCTGAGATAAGTCACATGTCATCCTTCTATTTTTAACATATGTCCTTCAAGTGCAGGAGCCTTAGACCATTGTGGCGACACACATTCTGAGACCAGTATTCACGGTAAAACAGGCCAACAGCCCTTTTTTTTTACTGGTGACATGATAACCTTGACAGTTCTATTTTTTTCTCCCTTTGTCCCCATTGTAAGTCATGCAGCAATGCATGGCTATTCAACCCATGCAACGGCAGTTTGCTTGGACATAGAGAGCATTTTGCGATGGAGAATGGAGAAATTGTCAACAAAAATGTTTTATGGAATTAACAGAAGAGGGACGGATAGAAAGAGAAAGAGGGAGAAACAGTTTAGCATCCCGTTATCGACCAAATAAAGAAATACCCGGTCATAGTCAATTTCCTCTTACTCAAGGGAAGCAATAGATAAGTCCAGACTGAAGACATATACACTAAAACAACAGCTGTCTTCTATCTCCTGTATACTTAGCCTAGCCAACAATGTATTCACCTTAACGAAATATAAAGTGGTTTCATATAATACATATGAGGCTCATTATGCATTCACAAACACAAGGAGAAGCCATATCAAAGCTCTTGAACACCACAGATACATTCTGGTTGGTGGTCTTTTAAATCCAAACATCCACATCATTGTTTTAATTGTATAATCAATCTATTTTATGTGCACTGTACCCTATATATAAACAACAAATAATACATTAAACTGTTATTTTCCAAGATTTCCACCCTACAACTCTGCATCAGTTGTGCAGGACATCATCTCCAAAGATTCTCTGTTTAAAGACATCTGGCAATACACTGAATGTTAGTTGAGTGGCAACAGACATGTCCAGTGTAATCCCTAATTTGTGGACAGCATTGTTGAAGTCAAATGTAGCACATCTTACCTGTGTGCATCAGCTACAAAACAAACTTGTTGACCTTTCCCCAGGTGGATTGCTACTTGATCAGGGGTCTGTTGAATGTCTCTATTAAGTCTGCAACTATAGTTCGGAAGTCCAGCAAAGCACCATGGAGCAGAGAGTCCTATTAACCTGTAGAGAGAGGTTAAAGAGGTGCAGTTATATCCTTATGAGGCTCCATATTCTCAACACAGCCTTGTAAAATTATGGCAGGTCATTAATAGGCACTTTGCACCTATCGGCACATATCATGTCACTGCTGTATTTCCCTCACTTATATCTTACAAAAAACATTTCCAGAAATTGAAGATGGAAACTACAACCTCACCACTGACCACAAGCATTAAGGCTCCAGGTTAAACCCACCTTTTGAAGTAAACTAATACTGCCTCCCCCTTAGGCGAAAGATGGATATAAAACTGCTTACCGGAGCCATAATGTTAAAGCTATTTAGTTATTGGCAATGACTCCCTGCCTGCCAGGGTCAGACATTTATGGAAGCTTGGGGCACAAATGGCCTTAAAACTTTATAAAGGGCCATCAGTAAAAATATTAAACAACTAATGTGTTTGAAATGATCTTGGCAGTCAAAGATGGTGAAATGGATTGATGAGCGGATATGTTGGGGAAAAAAAGCATGTTCTGCTTCTGTTATCCTTACCATTTCAAAAAGTTCCTGCCATATTCACAAGACCAAAACCATTTCCACTTTTTCAAATGACAAACATCCAAAACTCCAAAACATTTCAAACAAGATTCCACATTTGTAGGCTCTCTATCCTACTTAACATCACAATTCAGGTACTTAAAAAGTAAGTCCTCCTGGATTTGCAGACTTTACTCAAATCAATTTTTTAGCTAATGATCACAGCTTTTGGACAATCTAATTGTTGTTGAGATGTTACCCCAAACCATATGTTTTGTGAGATGTAGCCTCATTGTGGATGGTAGGAAGGAAGGAAGGAAGGACTACTCTGCTGTGATTTTGAAAAGTCCAAACAGGCAGAAGCATTTGCAGTCTGCTTTTACTATTTCCAGGGCATTCAGATCAACACATTCAGTTCAGGCCCTAAAACCTTGGTTGCTCCAAATCCTGGTCAGCATTAGTCTGTCTGGCAGAGTTAGAAGGCTTCATGCAGGCTTGCAATATAAGACAGGTTCAGAAAGATTATTTGAGGCCAGGTTATATAAACTTTAATAGCAGTCAACAAAATCCTAGAATTCTAAACAGTTACATGTTTTTACAGATTTTGAGACACAAAAAAATCAAGCTCATTGATTACATTCAGTGCTAAAGAATCTTATTGATCATGGTTCTATGTACTTTATGTACAGCTCCTATTTGGATGTCGCTTTGGATAAAAGTGTTTGTACATTAGTGCATTTTGACCATTTACGATGCAAAACTGAACTTTGCACTGGATGCGTTTAATAATCATGTCAACATTTGTATTTACAGATAATGCATAATGATCAAAGACATAAAAATATTTCAAAGCAAATATTCAGTGCAAGAGTAGGAACTCAAGGTCATGCCAAGCTTTAGGAAGACAAAAGACAAAGAAATATCAGGGTCTCTGCAACAAACCCTGAAAATAGCACCTGAGAACAGCATATGTTGGTCACTAAGGGGCTGGATCTACATGACTTATTAAACAACAGCTGGTCCACCGCCATGGACACTTGTTCTGTGATAGCTGACACAGTCATCGTTCTGGGGATACAGTCATCCTTCTAGCTATGCTTCCAAGCATTCATCCAGATCTCAGTGACATACAATTTTTATAAGTGAAAAGTATTGAAAAAGAAATGCCTTATTTGAAAGTGCATCAGCCATGCCTGCAATGTCCTATGAAGAACTGTTGAGTTTTTACAATATACTATTGGACAGGAATACTGCAAACACAGAGATAAGATTATCAGAGCGATTTATCTTTTTTCAGACTCACACTGGGAACCAGCAGAAGGCAGAAAGGGTGACTTACAGAACTGCAGAGTAAGGGCTCTATATAGGGCATAAAGATGAGAGCCAGACCTATGACCTATTTGAGTGAACCTCACCTTGACTAAATAGGTGGTATAATAGTGTTCGGACGAATGGTGAAGTTTTTCATGTAAAGGACGTGTCACAATGACAATCTTTTGGCTTGATAAGTAGCTGTCTGAAGATTATGTGTGTTTAGACTCAAAAGACTCCAGCATACATTTTATGATGATTGGAGCTGTAAAATCATCATTGTGCTCTCAGGGTGATGTAGCTGGATGTCATTCCAGTTCATGCACATTACATACTAGGCAGAGGGACATTATGACAGCAGGGGGGATAATAAAGGAATATGAGACAACCAGTTTCTGTGCTGTTTAGGTGGTCCATTATGACTTTATGTCAGACCACCTAGGGCCCACAGTGAGATGATAAGGATACCCCAAAATGACCTGTAAACACTAACAAGGAGCCCACCAATACTAGAACTGAACAGCTGTATTCCTTGTATTATTATAGGTTACTGCAGGGCTTTAACTTCCACTGTCTCTAAGTGAATTGTGTAAGGCTCAGTTTGCTGTTTGCTAGATACCTCCACTGCTGCATTCCCTGTATACCTACAGGTATAGGGAAGATATAGAGCTCCACTATCCCTTTTTACATATGTCACTTGTGCACACACACCTTTGTCCTGAGCAAGAGAGATAGAGAGAGAGAGTGAAAGGATTATGAGGGTGCATAACATTAAAGTAATACACGGTAGGTGGTTTGCAGCAGTAATGTATTATTTTGAGACTGAAACAAATCACTGTTTGTCAAAATAATATGTTGCACCGAAAGAGGTGTTTGGCCTGTCAGTCAACACACTAATGTACCAATCAACTGACGGATCAACATTGGCATCTCTAGAGCCGTGCCTCCAGAGTGGCAAAAAGTATGCGCTAATTGAATGATGCAGAGATAACATTGGGAAACAGGTAGGGATGTCCAGCTAATGCAATGTTTTATTGTCTTATTTCACCAGGTCGTGCCAATCACTGGTCAGCCATCATTGGTGCCTCCCACTCTAAGAACTATGTGTTGTGGGAATACGGTGGCTTTGCCAGTGATGGAGTCAAACAGGTAGCTGAGCTGGGATCCCCGGTCAAAATGGAGGAAGAGATCAGACAAAAGGTAAGATTCTTCAGCACTCAAAGATGACACACTTTACATGTTATATTTAAAGTAGAATGGAAATAAACACATAAATTGACATATACATTTTAGTAAGATATACGGCCAGGGTATTTAACATGTATATGAGTGTGTTGATACACATATTCAGCTTTCTTTCTGGGAATATTTTGCATTGACTAAAACTGGTAAGAGATGAGTTGCATAACTAATGACTTGCAGGATTTGTTTGAGTTCACTACGGGATGGCAATATTCAGTATTGCTTTGACATAGTTGGCCAGATGCTTTCAAACACCTTTTCAAACAGCTATTCTGAGACTGCGTCCACATTTACTGTATACACTTAACCAATACACAGTATGTTGGTGGGGGGTAACCTCTGTAGGAACTGGTTTGGATGTTAAAAGAGTTAGAGTTAGAAGGAGGTTTCACTTTCAGGTGTGTCATGAAACCTCCAAATGGCTCAGCATCAAATTCATGCATATTAGTTCATCTTTGATCAGACTTTGGGCCTTGACACAACCCTCATAGTGCTTAAGAGGTGCTTTGGAGGTAGCATCTACAGGATGTAGCTGTTATTGTATTTCCTTCATCAACTCAGTTAATTTGTAAATGATTCAAACTAGGCTGAGTTACACCTCCCCTACTGTGCCCAAGGGAAACTTCCTCTAGTTTCACTTTTAAACTGCCTGTCACAGCTTTCACCTAACTTAAACATATTAAGTTTTAATTTTCATATATTTCTTGTACTCCACTTCTTTTGCCCTCCCTCATCTTTATTATCTCCCCAAATAGAGGGGTATATCAATCTCCTTTCCCTCTTCTCCATGGCCGTCTCTCTCACTCTTAAAATAAGCTGTGCTGACAGAGCAGATGGTCCTGCGGAGTGCTTATTGTTGGCTAATATTAAAGACCTGGAGTCACAGCAGATAATGGGAGAATAGTGTGAGCATTGGGGTCTCTGTGTCATTGCCGCCTTCCCACTGCTATTACAGCACACTCTTCTTTCGTATTATTCTCATCTCTCAGTCTGGATCAGTGTAAGATGAGTTTTTTAAACGCTCAGAGGTGAGTTTGAAATGGCAGTAGATTTGACTGACCAGTACAGTAAGTGTGCTGAAAAATAACAGTCGTATTAGTTATTTATGATTTCATGTTTTTGCGTTTGCGGTTGCAATTACTTCTGGAGCACCAGTTCATTTACCCACACAATCAATCATATATGCCTCCTCAGATATCAGTTACATAAATCAAGAGGGACAACCGTCTGCTTTCTATAGGTCGGTTGAGAATTATATGACACACAACACTTGAATTGGGCAGCACGTGGCGCTAAGGTGAAATAATCAAAATTAGGCATTTTCCTCACCACCTCCGATCATATCATCACCAGGTGTGGTAAGGCTGAAGCTGTGGTTGTCGAGAATAATTGCTCAACAGTGAAGTGGGACTGACTGATACATGAGTGCAGGGTGTTGATTACACAGGCGATCAATATAAACCCTGATTAGTTTGATACTAGCAGGTTGCATGCTATAATTTACTGCTTGAAAAAGCCAATGAATGATCAGCCTTTGTCAATACTCTGCATGTGGCTTAAGTAGCGCAATTTATGTTTGGTGCCTATGTGTGTTTCTTAGTAGACATACAGTACAATCATACTGTAAGTAGGTGATTGCATTGAGCTTTTTTCATGTAATTTTGCCTCACATGACATATGGGTTATTTGCTTTTGACGTTCAGAGCTGCTGTGATACCTCAAAGCAAAAAATCTTTTGTATCCATAGACAACTATCGCGTTCATTGTATCTACTTTTATACAACTCAGACAACACATAGAGTCTGTCAATGCCCTTGAGGTAAGGAGGCTGGGAGAAGGAGGAACTCTTTTGAGTTCTGCAGCGCTTCTTGGTAAACGCTGACACAAACAGAAAGCTGATTCTCTTTTGTGTCAGGTGGGGCGTCAGAGGGAGCAAGTAGCGATGAATGCAAAATTTATATTCATAGCCAGGCTCCACTCCAGCCAAGGGGTGCACTGATCACAGTGTTCATACAAAGTTTCATTTGCAGAGCCAAGCAGGCATGCAAACCGTACAAACATGTACACACGCGCGCCCACACACACACACACACACACACACACACACACACACACACACACACACACTCTTTATCCTGCTCATGTCAATTCACAGTGTGATGGCTCTATTTCATTTCTGAGTTTGTCGCCCTTTCAGAGCTTGGACAAGGGTGTGCTGTGCCATCTGTCTTCCTGTCACTGCTCATCAAATGTTACATGTGCCTGTCCTCTAGGAATAAATACATATTTAGAATTCAAGCTTTTTTAAACTGCAAAATTGCAGACGACAATAATAGTATTTCTTATGTTATTAGAATTTTCCTTTTTTTAAGTCAGTTGTCATAGATTAAAAGGAGGACTAAGAATGACATGCAGCATTTGCTACATTTAATTTGTCCAATTCATACAAGAATGCTGCTTGAGCCGCTCATTTCAGCCCTTACCATGTGACTGACCGGTAATACAAAAATGATTGCATGTCAGAGCCTCTTCAAACACAGGCTTCACCCACACAATATCAGCACCTCTGCATTGCACGCAAGCAATCATGACACCATGCCACTCATCTTATTAAAATGACCTGAGATTATAAGTGTGACCATTACCCTCCTTTTAAGAATTTATATTTTGAAATGAACATCATGAATTTGCAGTACAGTGGACAAGAAGGCACTTTGATTTAATTTTTGCTCGCTTGTGACCAGAGATGCAGATCAAATTTGTACTTGTGTAGTGTAGCCCTCTATCATGTCTTGATGTTTAGTGCATAAAGTAGTTTGTGTAGGTGAGTTACATAGTTTTTTAAAAATATATATATATATATTTTTTTTTTTACAAATTGTCTTTCCAAACTGTAAACAGATGTGCAATACTGTTTCATTTGCCAAGTACAAATGCTCTTATCAGAGGGCTTGGCAGTCCAGGGATGCAGCCTGGGCCTGTTCTTCTTGTCCCTCCTTTCATGTCTGAAGTGATTTGTATATGCATTCAGTCGTTATAGAAGCTCAGTGTGTCACTAATGAGAAGTTTAATGAGACTCTCTCCATGGACCAGCGACCAGGGCCAAGGCCTCAGATGGATTATGAAATCTCCTATTTCCTCTTGCAGCATGGGGCGTTTTTCATTATTGCACAGTATGGATGCTTACAGAATCCTATATTATCCTGAGCTCCACAGCTGGGCCACTGAGCAGAAACAACGTAACTTAGGCTGGAGCCAAAAAGAGACATTACAAATGAATGACAGGAAATACAGATCCGTGTCACAATTGTGGTTCTTATTATATTGTCTGGCATCGTTTTATTTTTACATGGATACATGTGCAGATGATACATTTATGGGTAATCTAGGGACTTCTTGGATACCCCTAGATTTCCTTTTGAATGTAAGAAGTTAGTGCAGGATATTTCTGTGCAGGATTCAAATAGAAGTTTTTAAAATTGCAATACCAATTGCTGCTTGTATTTTATCACAGTCAAATCAACTAATTGATGAAAGCTCTTTCACAGTCTACAAAGGACTTTAGAGCTGGGTCGCCCATTTGGTTTGCATGACGAGCAAATGAACAACAAGTATTACAAAATAAAATAGCTTGTTGGTAATCTTTCTCCCTCTGCTCCTCTTTCTGTGCTCCTTGCAAGGATTAAAATGATAATTTTGCAGTTCAGTTGTCGTGAGAACAGTAAGGTCTGCCATCTGTAAGTTGGATGCCTGCAGTCAGGAGCGTGGGTAGAGAATAATAGATATGGAAGTTCCTTTGGGTCCTTGACTCTCACTGAATGATCAGGTGTGTATGTGTGTTTCTCTTTGTGTACAGAGAATTACTTCACAACCACTTTTCACTGTACGGAAGTCTGTATTCCCCATGTGTCTTTTGGTACACTTTTATAAATAAGAGCGATAAGTCTTATCAGAGTTATATCTGGAGAAATTATATAACTATTTAGAAGAGCTACTGTCTATTGTAGTGTTCCTCTGATCTTCTGAGATAGAGGGAGTCCGTGGGAACGATAAGTTGATGTTATTTTATTTAATCATACCAATCAGCTGTTACTGTGTGCTGATTCCTTTTTCTGTTATTTGTATCTGAGCAATGCATCCCAAAGTGCTTTCAGACCTTTAACTTATGTCATAGTTGGTTTTCATTCTCATCACTGTTGAACCAACAGCACACGTACCACAATGTCTTAGAAAGAAGCGGTTTTATTTGTTTTACATGTTTTTGTGTGGTGCACGATATGAGCACAATTCAAACACACATTACAAAAACATACTCTCCCCTAACTAAGTACAAACTAAGAATTTTGTTTTTCCCATGCACATGTCTCCTAAAAGACCCGAATAAGGCCAACAGATTAGAGAAGACTGAATGAATTATGAGTTATTTTCCTGCATCATTAAGTTTTGTAATGTCTTTTTAGATCCAATCTCTCATCAAACAATGAGAGATCACCTTTCAAAATCCACATTTGATTTATTCCTTAGCTAACTAATGATCTTGTGCCAGGGTTTAGAAGAGAATATCTGGTGTACAGTGCAGCATGCAAACATGTATGACACATCAATTAAATTCACTCTCTTTTATGTTTCATGAAAGGGTTCAGTTCATAATTAGGTTGACACCCTCATGTTCTAATGGGATTGAGATGGTTATACGCATATGTTTATGAGACAATATATTCATACAGTAGGCATTGTGCTGAACTGTATTAAGTGATTGACACAGTAAGATAAGTGGCTTGCTGAAAGGGGTCAAGCTGCGTAGGGGCTGGGGGTTTAAAAGCTGTTTCACAGTGGTTCAGATTTTTCCTCTCGAGTGCCTCTGAGCTAAATCCTTTCTTAGGCATGTTATAATATAATGAAGCAAGGAGAGTGAAAACTGACCCATCAAACACTCTTAAAGGAGGCCAAGCATTGAATCTCGGCAAGAGGAGTAACAATCTTTGTTGTAATTTGGAGGAAGTCATGTAAAACATGAAAAAAGTAACATGTATTATCTTTAGGTACTTTACAAACAGAATAAATTATTATGTGCAAATACTGTATTTTGATTTTTGTAGAAAGTTATTTCCCTCTGTCAAAATGCAACATTCATGATAATATTTGTCTTTAAAAATTTGGCATTATTATGCTAAATATATTTTATAATACGATGCCAGTCAGTCATATTTCAGGCGTTTCTGTTTGGGCATGCATATACCAGAAGGACTTAAGTTTTGTTTAACTAAAGTGTTAACAAATCACAATGACATGTAAAACGATGTCTCTTTTGTCACAGTGCAATTGTGACGATTGCGCTACAGTACTACTCTTTTCAAGATGCTACATCAGCCCTCTGGACACAGCAAAGTGGAATGCAGAAGATGTAAACATGATAATTTACACATAAGCCAAAGGCTCTTTGTTTATCTTTCTCTGTTTCTGTTATTGTCTTCACTCTCTTCTCTCTCAGGCTCTCAGAATACCATTTGTCATGCCCTTATATTCCTCATGTATCTTTCTGTGCGCGTGCTGCTGCGTGAGGTCAGGTTAGCCACAGTGGGATAGCAATTAGCTAAAAATGGGCATCCCAGAGGGTGAAACATTGACCCCACCTTTGTATCCAACCCTGCCAAGCCAAGGTGCACCATGCCAAATCCCAGTGGGCATGAGAGCATGCAGAAACCCCCTACCTCTTCACCACCAACACCCCATAGCCACTTCTCTGTTGCTACCCCACTTTTCTGGTTGCTGAACATTTTGTTTTCTGGGTATCTTCCTGGCTGTCTGTTTTAAGAGAGAATAAAACACCCAAGTTTAGGAGGGAATAATTCTTTAATTTCAGCTAGCAGTTTTCTTTTTGCATGTCAAGTCAGCCTTATGAACCCAGCAGAGACATTTCTGCTTGGGAAAACAAAGCTCTCAAAAACCTTAATGCCTACCATAGCTCCCAAGACTGTTATTATGATTGCCAAAATCAAGCAGTACAGCCAGAGGCCAGCACCTTTTGAAATTCAGTGGGGTAATGTTAGCCAATATGTGCTTTGTGTGTGTGTCTGTGTGTGTGTGTCTTTAGTGTGCACATGTGCATAGTTTGGTCATATGAGTAGGTTCTTTATTTTTCTCATAACAAAGAACTCGGAGAAAGGTGTTACTTTATCATTAAGAGGCACACAAGTCATAATATATTATCAT
Source organism: Nannoperca obscura (assembly GCA_036024295.1). Classification (NCBI taxonomy): domain Eukaryota; kingdom Metazoa; phylum Chordata; class Actinopteri; order Centrarchiformes; family Percichthyidae; genus Nannoperca; species Nannoperca obscura. The sequence goes on along the minus strand of JAVQJL010073286.1, from coordinate 36,420 downwards.
GCAGATTTTATTTTATGTCAGTGGCATGTGTTTGTGGTTCATACATATTATTTGTTGGCACATATTCATGCAGGTCTATTTGCATGTGTCCTCAGTGTGTGAGGCCTTAATGTTTACTTAACCGGACCTTGGTGTAGCTGGATGGCTCAGGACTTAGGGCTACATACACAGTCAGAGGGATAAAAGCTGGATTATTCTGGCATCTCAGACATCTTGGCTGGAGGCAGCTTTGATAAAGCCACCCCACTGTCAAGAGGGCTGAGTGGAATAAGAGAGAAGGAGAGAAGACCAGACACTGCTCCAGTTTCTCCAGTTTGTGCATCATTACATTCAAGGATGAAACATTTGTCTGGTTCGTTCTCATTTGGATATGCCAGAACTTTTCTCTGAATATTTTTCAGTTCCTGTGAGTGTGGGATGACACAATTTAGCAAAATTTAAATTTAAATGTATGTTAAACATTGCAATGTTTTGAGTTAGCGTTTTATCAGTAGTCTCCAAGGGAGATGTTTCAACCCTTTTTCCAGTTATCAATCAATACTTTTAATACATGTCTCTTATGGTGTTTCATGTGTTTATCTGTTTAGATGTATGAGTGTTTTTTAGTTTATTTATATTGAATTTAAGTGGAGATCTCATACTTTCTATGTCACTATCTCTTTGTGTGTATGTGTTGTTGGTGCCAAAGCTGCTACAGTTTGCAAACACACAGTAAAATAAGTGAACAAGACATAGCAGCTAAAGAGACATATGTATTAGACCATGTGCCTTTCACATGTCTACTCAACTGTAAAAAGGTTTTGTGAGATGAAAGTATTACTCAGTGCATTTAATTTCCATCCCATCTGTTACTGTACATTAATGCTAGTTAACAATTGGTGTGTCCATTGCATGTTACAACACAATTACTCCCCTTGAAGGTTTTTGCAGTGGCAGTTCAACTTGACATGTTTAGAGGCCACAACAGATCCTGTGTGGAGCTGAAGTGCTGATTCCCCCCGAATAAGGCTTTAGGATATAGAATAGAGACTTCTGTTATATCTTTTTTAGGTCTTCAAAAGATCAAGGCCAGCTAAATGCAATAAACCCTCATTATAAATCTGTGATCTTTTATTCATGAGTTGGCCTCAACAAATCTGTTTTCAGCAATGGTTCTACCTGTTATGTTGTCCCTATGTAAATGAGACCATGGCTCTGAGGCCCTCCGTTCAGTGCAATCTCCATATCATTTGGTAGGTTAAGGACCAGGAGTCCGTCTTCCCAGGCAAGGGTCAAATTGATGAAGAACGCAGAATGTGATTGACAGTTAAGGACATAGTAGAGCATTCCGTTATGACCACTTACATATTACAAATCAAACACACACAAAAGAGCAAAACAGTTTCATACTTTATAAAATGTATCTCAATATTATATTCTGACATGTGATAGAGTATATAAACACAATCTAGCAAACATTTTGATTGCTTGTTGTCAACACTACAATCATATGTTACCATCACTATTATAAGTCTACAATAGCTTTTCATAAGAGTTGGGGAGACGACTGAGATTAATTATCCAGAAACATTGTTTTTGTACCGCTACAGCTTTTGCTAATTCCATGTTATTGCTTATTCCATTACTTTTAGTGCAGCATCTTTCATTTCTAATGTTGCATTATTTTGCCTCAAATGCATTAAAAAGCTCATTACTCTCTCTCTCTCTCTCTCTCTGTGTGAATGTGTGCATGTGTTAGCGCACTGCACACAAACAGTAATAATACTTACTCTGTGGATATGATTCTTCTCTCTCTGTAGAGATAACTATTAAAATCATGATATTTATGCTATCAGCTTTGGTTGGCTTCATACTGGATGATGGACTTTAAGGGCAGTGAAACAGCACTTGTAGCAGTTTATTGAAAAGTTGACTTGAGTTACAGCATCTTAATCATCTTAGTCTTGAGTGCATGTGTGTTTTGAGACTTCCTACAACACCATGCAATAACTTACCTGCATATAAAGATTAATGGGAACAGTGCTGTGGGCATTCACAAACACATAACCATTTCTGCCTTTTTTGTGTGTCTTGTATAACCTTTGTTATCTTTAGTTGCTGCAAATGAGAATCCACTGTATTTATTTTAATTCATGATATTTCTCCCATAGAACTGAACTACTGCAGTTTAACTTTCCGCATATATTGTCTCTTAGGGCAAATGGGCACACACATTATATATTCTGCAAAGAGATATAGCTCTTACAGTCTCTGTAGTCTAGCTATGCAAAGTTGTGTTTTGCCTTTAGCATGTTTTTGTTTTCTGTTTTGTTTTTCATGTCAGAGGTAATGCTGAGTTAATGTCTCTTGTGAGTTTTGGAGCTATGTATTCTGGTGCACAGCTGTGTGTGATGCAGTTCGTCAATAGAATGTATAAGATGTCTCTGATGATGATAAACAAATGGATGGATTCGATCTGGCTTTATTTTGAAACTTCAGGACTCAGCCTGAGCTGGCAGAATTGCATTTTCTTACCAGTGGTGGGCAGTTTCAGGATCATCACACACTCTGCAGTGCAGTACATCTAGCCTCAATGGCCACTGACCTCCTTACAGAGAACGGATTTTGGGAGTAAGAATGAAAGTTAGTAAAACGGAAGAGAAGCTCAGAGCGCAACAGACAGCCTGAACTGGGTCATCAAAGGCAGTTACCTCAATTCATCTCTAATAATATCCCCTAGCCCTGGGCCCAGGTCTGGTGGAGTTGCCTGTATGATGGCTCAGGCTGCTTGATGAATGAGTGTGCCAGGCAGCACTATAGGCTTCCAGACTGCGCGCTGCAAGGCTCAGAGATTGCCACTGAGGACAACCGTGGTCAGCAAATCAATTCACAGTTCTCTAGAGAAGTAGTCAGCGCTTACAAACTCATCTGCTTTAAGCATGGACGATTCTCTTGTCACCACGTTTCCTCCCTAGCCCGCGGAATGTTCTCCTGTCCTGTTTTGAGCATGATTGGTGTGACTGAAGTGACTTTACCTACGCAGTATCTGAGCTGCAGCTTATTCTGCAGGGCAGGATATGGTGATGTCAGTGGAGATTTAATTAACACCTGAAGGCTGTGTAAGCCTTTTACGCTATGCGCTGATAACAGCCAGCTTGCATCCCATTGGAATTTTGAAGCAATTCTTTATGTCTATTAATAGTTTGGAGTACGTGCTAGGACAGACATATCACAGATTTCTGAGCAGAACTTTGATTACAACATCAGAGGAGCTTCTGTCACACCCAGGGAAAAGGCTCTTTTAGACCAAGTGGGGCTTTGGCTCGCAGCTCTTAATTGCATATAATTGTGGGGTTCAGGGGATATTTTGACCAGTTTGAATACAGATTGAAGCATAAAAGTTCAGGGCAACTTCACCAGTCTCACATAGTCCACTTTAATTAATGTCCGCCTTAACATTTGGACAATGGAACACACACACACAACCAAATGTGATAGATCATCTCACTGTGTTACATCATATCACTCTGCCAGTCTTAACCATCATTACATCACAGGCAAGGTGCACCGTACTATTTAGTTTTAAAGCAGCATACAACATACATAGATATATATGTGGTTACCATTAATTAAATAATGCAATAATTAAATCTGAGAAGTTAATCTCTAAAATAAATCTTCACAAAACAAAATTCAAGAATAAAAAAGGCAAAGGAGTATTTATTAGTTTGAAGTTGCTTATTAATTGTGTTCAGTGTCACAAATTGCACTTTGACATTAAGTTACCAAGAGATAAAATGAAACCCATGCAGTATAATCTTCTTCCTACTCCAGATTGGATGTTTCCATGACACAATCTTGTGTGTCAGTTTGCTTAGTTTTATGGTGATGACAAAGCATATGAATGACTTATCTGCATAGTTCTGCACTCAAAGGAAAAAACCTTTCCTGATAATATTAATGAGGTGAAAAATTAACAGAGGTATTTGCATGGTAATTAGCACTAATGATCTTTTTAGCATGATGATTATATGGGTATGTGAAGGGATCTGAAAAATCAGAAGCTCCAGCTGTATCTGCTTCATGAGGATGTCTTCCTGCTGTTGCAGCGAGTGAAATGATGCTACCTCCCTCATGTTGTTAGCAAAGCCACCAGGAACTGGGAATAGCCATTAGTATCATTTGTCTCCAGAAGAAACTGTGTGAATGATGTAGGCAATTTCCATAGATGTCTTCTCTCTGCTTATGCTTTGTTGGCATGAAAGATGCTTATACGGTTTTATTTGCATTTGAAACCTGGTCATGTGCACTACCTAATCTGTTTTATAGAGCAAGACTCTGGGACACATTATCATCATCATTTAATGAAAATTCAATCCTAAAAAATGGTTATTCCATGCACATTAAGATGCTTTCCAGGGGGCTTGTTAATGTTGATTCATGTTCCACCCTCTCATACACATACACACAGACACATGCACACCCATACTGTAGCCTATACATGTACCCACAGAGTCCCAGAAAGTACCAAGCTTCAACTCTTGGGGACAGCCAGGGGATCAGTTATGTAGCCTGTTCTCATACAGTTTGATTAAAATCACTGAAAATATAACATATATATCTTTGGTCCTGGGTGCATTGGTCAGTGTAAAGCAAACATACAATCAAACAAAAAACATAAGTCAGAATAATTCCAGAATACCGTTATCTCCCTGTAAGAACTAATTTCTCCCTAGTAAGCAACACACAAATGCATAATCAATGTTACCCCCTCACAGCCAAATCTGTACTCAAGACTTTAGTCCTGGTCCTAATTGAGATGTATGTGTAGTCTTTTAGATATTCTTTGACACTTTGTGTCTAGTGTTTTTGGAATCAAATTCACTATCATAACAGAAATTTTGTATTTAGTTTAGCAGATTTAAGGTCGTTGATTGATTGTAGCAGATTTTTGATTGTTTGTTCTGCAGTGTGAAAGCACATGGACTACTCTAGTATGCCATCCCACCCATATTCATATTAAACCATTACAAATGTCAGTGGAGCAAGCAGGCAATATTAAACCGTATTAACACTGTGACTCTGTTCCTAACCATTTCTTATTTGCAATGATGCCAGTTTAAATGCCATTTCTTGCCTAACAGGGAATTACAAATGCTAAATCAAGCATCGCAAATGAAGGTTCACTGCGCTTGTCAGGACTAGATGAAAATTATTCATGCAATATGAATCTTTTCCCTCCAAGATGAGAGAGTTTGTCATCTGCTCTACATGATATGTCTCCTCTAATGGATACGAGCAGTTTTCTGTTCTGGAAATGACTCCACTGAGCTTTTTACAATATATTTTATTCACATTATAAGCTAGTTTCTTTGAATGAGCAAACATTTTAAGAAATAAAAACATGTTCAAGCTAGACTATGCAGAAGCTACCTACAAATAAAGTCTTTGCATATAGATTAATGTTTAGTAACCTGAACTCACCGGCTTCCAGGACTCACAGGTGGGAAAAAAATCAATACATAGTCATATCTAATCAAATTGATAACATAGAAAGCACACAGCCATGGCAGAGCAGGATATTTGTTAAAATGCGCTCCTCAAACTGCTGTTTATCTTTTATGTTTTGCTACATCTAGATCTGTCTCTTTCATTTGATTGATTTGACAGAACACCTTTTAAGAACATACCAGAGCATTGTGCTACAGTCACAACACATTCTCCTAATAAAACAAATCCTACATTAGTTTTTGTCATGAAGGAGTGCACAGATATGGGTTGATGAACGGCAACACATATCAGTGTTTTTGTTAAGAGCTCAGCTCATAGCCAATGCAAAGAGCGATGAGCACCATTTGGGTAAGCACCTAGATGACTACACATTAACTTGCTCAATGTCCACATTTTAACCAGCAAAAAATGTGCCATTGTTTAAGAAAAACTTGCCCCCAAACCAAATTGTCTACATATATTTTGCAGAAAAATGGAAAGTCTATGACAAACAGTTTTTAAGTCATCAAGTTATTCAATCATATTTTTTCATGACCCTAAAATCCTAATATTTATCTTTCACAAATGACAGCTTTGTTAATGTGAGGCTGAAGGCAGAAGTGACATGTGCATTAATTATGCATTCGCTGTGTGTTTATGAAGTGATTTATAAGTAGAGAATTATTTAGTCCTGACAGACAGAGAGTAGAGGGTCATTTGCATGCTCACTTTATGCTGATATTACTCATGTATGATATTTCCTTTCTCCAGCTTGTCTACAATGTTGTAGTCAGTCTAACTCTCATTGTGAAGTGAAAGTTAACTGGTGAGAGAGCTGCCAGGTGCATTTCTGAACTCGACCTTGCAATCAGAGGTTTTTAGTTGTCAAAGGTTTCGGATTAAGACTAGTGTATGGGCTTTTGCTGAGGCTGCACCCTTTTTAAAACATTTTTTAAAATAGTCTCAAAGCCCCCTTTTTCATGTGATGTTCATGTTCATACTCTTCATGATCTCTTGCTCTTAATTTAAGCTTTAATTGCCCTTGTTTTTGGCCTTACACCTTAATTTTTGCTTGAATGTTCATACTCTGTCTTCTTTTCTACTGTCTTCCAATTTGTAAGTCTTATTAGCTATATAAAAACCATGCAAACGGCTGCTTAGGGACAAGTATCTACTATGATGGAGAAGGGTCTTTCCAGTGAGCTTAAAAAGATAGTGTTACCAGTTGAGTAATTTTGTGACACAGCACGAACATGTGCAACTGTAATTAATGTAAAATCCTGCTGTTTTTCTTTGAAGGAATTGTTTGCCTTGTTAATCTGAATTTATATATAAAAATGCACAGTAGGACACTTCATTCAACATTGTTAGAATCCCTCAATTTCGGATGCATGTTGTGTTTATCCTAATGTCTGCAATGCATACGACTGCTTACATCTAATTTGAGGCCTGTCATCTTAAAAACTCTCATCAAGAAAATCTTTAATGTGCGTGTAGGTGATTGTACAATTGGGTAAATTAAACTAACTACGTTCTTTACCTTAATTATATTCTGCTCTACCAGGTTAAGCTTATCTTCAGGGGGGTTGGCTGCATCATTATCTCAACCAAACTAAAACTTATATTATATAGGAATATAAAAATGGGGCTTAATATTATATATTATATTAATTTAATATTTATTATATTCAGAATGACTCCCCAGATATTTTTTTTCCAGATGGGGAAAACTACTTTCAGTTATTACAATGATCATCTTAGACTTGTGATACTAATAACTCTCTAAGAAGACAAAAGCTTAAAAGAAAAGTCATATTTTGCTGCCTAAAGCACTCATTTCTTTAATAGCCCACTCTTTTCCTGTCACTGTCTATGCTGTCTTATCTAAATTCCTAGTGTATCTCACTGACACATTCAGAGCCACTGGAAAAGTGCATTTACAGTGGATCTGACAGACTCTGGATTTGTTGATTGACAGATCAGAGGTTTGAAGAGGAATGAAATGCTCAAATTGGTGACATTATCAATCATTTTTCAAATCTTCAATCATTTATCAAACCTTTCAAGATAGGTAAAGGATATACATTTTAATGGATACTAAACCATAAATGGAATGTAGCTACTGTACTTCATATATGGAGAAAGGACATACTGTACACTAGTATCTCTTGTTGCTTATTGTGCCAATGTTGATTTGAATGAGGTCGAGATGGCTAAATGGCATCATATATTTATTGGGTCTTCAAGTTTGTTGTTTAATGTATAAAACATGTTTCTTGTTGATATAGTGACTGGTTTGATGTTAGAGCATCCAGCAACTGCAGTAATTATTCATATTCAATGTGACATTGGGCTTAACTTTAACAAACAAAACCACTGAAGTCATTATAAACCAATAAATGACCATATGGTCACACAGTGCCAAATAGTTGGGTAGAGATTGCAGAAGCTAACATAGCTATATATAGTCTTCTTGCCTCACCTTAAAAATATCTCTGATGAACTCATTTGCCGTGATCCACTGCAATAATTGACACTGCACACTGAGTGCTTTGCTTTGGTGTCAGTACTGGTCACACAAACACATGCGCAGACATTGACATGCACAGATGTTCAGAATCACTTACAGTGTATGACCAGGTTGGCATTTGAAAGCCAATTAATGCATGAGCAGGCATCTAATCATGCCACTCTGTCAATAAAAGGCTCAGGTGCAGCACAGATCAACATGCACACAGACATGAGTCAAACCTATGGAAATGTACACATACACACACACACACACACACACACACACACACACACACACACACACACACACACACACACACACACATTGCTTTACATGCAAACAGACAGCAATGTATTCCCCAGCTACACGACCTTTTCTCACAGACAGCACCTGCGCCAGAAACAACCAAACACATGTATCAGTGCTTCCTCTCCCCTTGAGTTTATTTTTGGTGGTCTAGGCTCTGAAATCTGCCACCTGAGGGGTGACTGCCAAACAGCATTGCATTCACAAGCAATCACAGTAATTTTTCCTATTGCACCATTTGGGAAGATACTTCAAGTAATCCACTCTTTGAACGTTAATTTCACACAGACCTTTTAAGAAATTACATCAAAGTACAAACTAAAATCTTTTTATGTTGGCCACCTACGTAAATTCAAGATTTGCATATACGGAGATGGAATATGCAGGAACAGGAGTCAAAGTAATTGCACTGAAATGTTTCCTGTAATAAATTCTTCTTATCTCATCACTGTGGAGCTAGGTATTGCCTGAGAAGCACAAGGGTTCATGTGGGCACAAAGAACAACCACCCTGCACAGTTGCCCTGGTAGTCGAAGAAAAGGAAAGGACGTGAGGGTTGCTAAGGTTTTCTGTGCCAGTGGGAGAACCATGCACTACTTGGGCATAATCTCGCTGAGGCAGTTTTTAAAGACTACACTCTCAGCTCGCTGTGAGCCAATTTCATGGCTGATATCCTCAGTGAGAGGACTATTCCACCCCAACAGGATAGACTTGGCCTCCTGGGTTAAGAGGCCTCTGTCAATAGGCTCACTTCCAGGGCATACTGTTAATGCAATTTAGAGCACACAGACAGTAAGTATAAGAATACAGCTAAATAGGTAGCTTAGTAAGGCACTACAGGTAAATGCATCTTGTATGTGAATGATTGTGGTTACATGGAGAGCAAAACTCACACGAGTGGACGAAACAAGTTTGGAAGAAGTTGCTTGTTTGAGCTTGTAAAACAGTGAACACCAACTGACCAAAACAAATGTCTTAAAATTGGTAAAAATTATTAAACAGGCTCAATATTTAGATAAACAATTAAAATGTGTTTATTGCTGAGAGACAGCACACTCGTGAATATAATATTATCCACGATACAGATTAAAGGAGGAATTGATGGTTTGATTATGGTTCTTTCATTAATGAGAGACACATTAACCTAGAGTCAATATATTTAAATACATTTTATAAATCACTGTTGAGTCATAAATGCTTTAAGAATTTATTTACAAGAGCTGAAGGGCTCTGATATGGCCACTAAACAACACGATGCTTGTCTAACATCTAACATTCATGAGTAATATGAACGATTTAATAACAACTGGGTAATAATTCATAATGGCATGGTTCTCAGCCACATGATGTGACATTTAAGATATTAATTATTAAATAGAATAGTCTTTAAATTTGCTCCCACACAACACCCAGTTCATGAAAGTGCTTCTTCTGGTTAAAGAGTGAATTACTAGCCTGATGTTGATAAATGCGCCCTTGGACTATGGTGAGATAATTGGTAATTGAGCAGGTGTTGTGGTATTGTATAGAACATTTTAATTAGTCACACTTTGTACTGCGATTCCAGCCACAGCATTTGTCCAGTTGGGTAGATGTGTCTGACCGTGATTAATGATGCAAGAATTGTAATGCACATAATAATGCATCAATACAATATGATTGATTACAAAAACAGATTTGCATTCCTTTGGGATGTGTTTAGGGAAAAAGAGTAATGGTGATTCTCAGGAACGACAAAAAACTCAAAAACCTTTAGACAAAATAGGCGTAGGTTGTTTAGCTTCTCTTGAAAGTCAAACTCTTATAGATTGTGGAAATACAGTGTACATAATCTTTTGGTAACATCATAGTGCTGAGAGTACAAGACACAAAGAGCATGAGATCAACTCTAATGCATCAGTTTTTATTTACTCAGTGAACTTTGTGGTGCTGCACAAGTGATGACAGCCCCTTATTTTTTTAAATGCATATTTTCAAGATTATAGTAAATCTACATAACTTTTTGTTTAATAATTCAATTAAAATGAGAAAATGCAGAAATTGGAACCTTGAATGTGAAAGCAGTGAATAGGAGGTTGTGAGTTTATTAGTAACTAATGGCTTGCTGTATTTAAGCATAAAATTCTTGAGCTCATTTTAATGAGTTCCTGAGTGGTTGTCCCCTAGCTGCCATCCTACAGGCTACAACAGAATTGTAGATTTGCTTTTGCTCAATATTAAATTAATAGAAGGAAAAGCGAACTACTGTGCATGTTGGGTAGGAGAAGCAAGGGGCAAGTTACATTGCTAATAAGGCTCAGCTTTGGACATCCCTGTCATTAGTGGAAATGCACAGTATTTGAGCAGCTTACACATCTTTGAAATTCTATATCTGTCTGCCTGCCTTTGACATACACATGAGAATTTAGAAAAGTGGGAAGTGGGAAGACTTTAATTAGTGGTGCACGTTGTCCAATTGACACCTACCCAGTAGATCCTTCAGGTATTGCTATGTGCAGTGGCCTTGAATTAAAATAGAAAACTTACCTATCAAAACATCTTCACAAAGCTGGAATTAAAATAAACAGAAAACAAGATTTAAAAAAAATATATTATAATTATTATAATGTACTGCCCCCTCCCTTTGTGGTTTTGAAATGAAGAGAAGATGAGAATGCAGTTTGTAGCAGCATGGGAAACCAAAATAGGAACACTGGACAAGAAAATTATATAAAATTATTATACATAAAACATTTTATCAAGAAGACTACAATACCTGTACCTGTAGGTATAGTGGCTGTAATATAATGTTCTGTCAATGTTCACCTTTTATAAATAATATGGAAGGTGACTGTAAATGTCATCTCACTCAGAAGCCTGCGTTCACTGTAATTTTGCAAACCTTGCACAATATGTCTGTTATCTGTGTCAATCCAGGGTGGTCTCTGTCACTCTTTTCAAAGCAAGCAGTGAGTGTCTTCTTTCTTTTGCTCCTGCTCTCAGTGAGGTCAGTCAGCATATAGTAAGTTAACATTTCAGTCTGGCATACTAATGGTCTGGCATACTAATCCTGCTGGAACAGATACAAGCACAGTTATACTTGTTAATTGAGAAATGCATTCAGAGTCTTGGGATTCTGTGCCAAGGTAATGATCTGTTGCATGTTTCATCATTAAGTCAATAAATCTGTGTGCTAACAGTCATTAAACCTAACAGCAAAGTTGGGTGAAGCAGGAAAAGTGAGTTTATTTATGGCAACATACTATATATCAATATTTGTCTTTAATGGATGTATATTGCTTTCTTGCTTGAGTCCAAAAGAGGAAAAGTTTACAACTGCATACATGAGAGATACACAGCAATGCACTTTTGAAATTAGCACATTAAAGTTTTTTGTATTACAATACAGTACAATTTCTCAGAATGATACAAATTCAAACCTTTATGCAAGTCGAATTGCAACATAGGAAGGCAAAGCCCAGATTTTAGCAAAGGTTTGTGCAGAAATAACAAAATCATAATGCAACAACCATGTGTAAGAAGGGGAAAGCATTACTAGAACTTGTCAGAAAATAGCTTTTTTGTACACGTTTGGCCCTTGCATATATTTACTATTATGATAACCTAATATTTTCAACTTTGATGGTTTTTAATGTTTGAAATTTATTTGAAGAATTACATGGTCCTCTATAGTCCAAAAGCACAACATTTTCTGTAGCTATGTAGCTGTAGACATTTTTGAAAAGCTATTTAAATCTAGATAACTACTCAAAGATACTCTGTCACCAAGGGGAAGCTCTGACCTGAATACGTGTTTAGATAAAAGGTCAGAGGGCACCAGAGTCATTAGAAATTATTCAGGGATGCTGAATATCCATACCAATTTCATGGCAATCTGGTGAGTTGTCCCCACACTGTATCCTTCTGCAGACACAACATGTTACAAGCCTTCAAGGAGGGCCACGGGATTGACCCTGCTTCAATTATGTAAGCACAAGAGATAAAATAAATGTGTGGGACTACATCTGTAAACATGTAAAATAGAAATGCAAAATACATTTTCATTTTATTCAGTTTTAAATGAATGTGAAAAGTATAATTATTAAAAAAATAAAGGAAATAATACAATACACAGCACACAGTGGAGGTTTTCTACTAAAACAATGCTAACAAATACAGAGGAATGTCTGAGGATCTGAATTGCATAGAGAGCAATTCATGTCTGTGTCAAAAGCAGTCCATTAGAGTGTAAGGGCCCCTGGTAGATTAATATTCTAGCTGAAGTTTGCAAGCTGTGCTTTTGGTGATGAAGGAGGCTATTTGCTTGTGTAATGCTCCTGATTTGCATGCATTTTTTAGTGACTAAGATGGAAACTCTAAGCAGCCAGCTCAAGCAACATAGGTGCAAAAAATCTAGAAGTAAATTCCAAATGCAAATTGCCCTTGCATAATAATTACGAACATAATAAATCTGAACCCAGTGTTTCAGGAGTTATCTTTTTTGTGTGTTTTTAACTGTGCAACTTTGTAACATATATTGTCACTGATGAGAAAGCAAACTAATACATGTTAACATTAAATGGCATTGTTGATGCTGCAAATACATCTTCACCAATGAGTGTCAGTTATAAGGAAATAAAAAATGTATAGTATTGTACAGAGGGGCAGATGATAGCCTCTGGCTACAGCAGGCACCGTACTGACAAGTCTGCAATTAATTATAAAACTTATCCATTCCATCAAAATGTCTAGGGAGTTACTAAGTGATGGGTCTCTGGTAATTAGTAAGTAATGATGGGAAATATTGGATCACATGCTCTATATTGATCCTACAGAGACTTTCTGCATTTAACTGAAGACTCAATTATAGCTGAAGGAAACGAGAGCCAACAGTGAGATTCTACTCTGTTTTATACACATGTAGGGAGAAATTTAGCTCAATGGTATGATGTGTTGGGGAATAGGACAATTATGAGACAAATTCAATAAGATTATCAAACTCTTGACATACTTATTCTCGTGAAAGTCTATAAAGTAACAAATTGGGAAAATCCTTCTCAGTAGTATTATTATATTTATTACCTTATTATTTAGACATGGATAAACTGTTGAAACTATTGAATATAAAAATTGACCAGCACTGACCAATTCAGAAATGTCATTACAGATTTATGAAAATGGCAAATTGGCCTCCATGTACCTTTTAAGCAAAGTACTTATAGAGTTGGTCAGAACGTGCGCCTTTGGATGGACAATCTGTCGATGCGTGTTGCCAGCTAGTTTTTGACCTATATTTCGCAGCACTCATGAGCAGAGGCACATACATGCCTGCTGATGTGAATGGTTGAAAAGTTTTCATCAATTACATCCAATCATATCAGCTCCTCTGATCCCCATTGAATGTGGTGCCCTCAGCAGCATGACTTACTGATACTTTGGGGAAGGAGTAGGGTCTGGACTGTCCTCTCCTAAGAAGAAACAAATATACTTATCAGAGAGGAACAGAGTTGCACCATGTTAAAATCCACATAATGGTCTCCACTTTTATATTTTCTAATCACTTCCTCAGATTCTTTTCACCTTGACAGCAGAGTCATGCTAATTTTACAAAAGTTTAGGAAGCTAGGCTCATTCATCAAGTCCACTGTATATATTGTTATTCAGGTATGGTTATTTTGGTCTGTCCAATAGTAAAAGGGAGCGAGAAAGACAGAGAGACTGAGAAAACTGATATGTTGTTTCTAGGGTTACAGGTGCAGAACATGAAACGTGTCCTTTTCAGCAGTTATGAGACGCATCTTGACAGTTCAATTTGTTCTGCAAATGGCTGCCAAAAGACTAAATTGTGGGCGAAGGTTTTTTTGGCTCACTCACTAGTGATCCTTGTCCCTGTCTTGGATGCTTCTGGTTGTGAGATATCTATTTCTTTAAAGGTCTCACAGCAATATTTGCTAGCTCTATTCCTCATCAGACCCGTATTTTTATATTTCAAGCTCCTTTCTCTTCACTTTCTGCCAGGGAAGTTGGATGGTGGACACCTCACTCCTAGATCACATTTAAGAAGACAGATCGTCTGTTAAAAACTAAATAAGCAAGCTTTTTCTCTTTCTTTCTCTGTGTATACCTGCAGTAACTTGAGATGTCGCATTAATGTCACAGCTCTTATAATCCAAACTATACCTAAATAGTGTATCTTGAGTCTAAACAGACTAAACATATTTTCAATAGTTGAATTCACCTGAGAACCTGAACCAAAAGTAGCAACTTGGATTTCTTTTCATTTTTGCACTATTCATTGTTTTTGTGCCTTGTGAAGATTTAATACTGACTGAAATGTTTACTCAAAAGTGTAAAGCTTCCCTAAGAATGCAATACTGTCGGGTTGTGGAAAAAAATATTTCCTCAACTACCACATAATAAGAGTATATAGTATTTTAATCCTTGGTACACCTCATCAGTAACATCCTAGAATCTATAATAGGATTAGCCTGTTGTGCTTATTATCAGCCTGTCAGATTTGCTGCAATGAAATTCAGTAACACAGAGCAAGAGATGGGAGTGCTTTCATTTTGGTTACTGGAACAAACATTATTTTCTGACCACAGGAAGTAAGGTTACTGACATCATTGCAGCAGTAAGGAACATTATAAATATACTTACACAACTTTTTAATTAGAAGTAATAATCTGCATGAAAGTAATTACTTTCCATGTGTATGGTATTGTCTAAAGAGAAAACAATGTTATCTGATGGCTTCTGGGGGAAGCGGTTGAAGGTTGTAAGTTTGATCCATTCATTTTCACCATGATGAATTCTCATCCTTCCACATTGCTCTGCAATAAATACTATATTTGTGAAGCTTCCTGTTCAGTTTGTGCTGGTCTCATATTTTATTGCATTTCATGATATTGCACTCCTTTATATGTACCTTGTTGTTACTTTATGGTGAACTCCAGTCCACTGGCAGTTTTCACTTCAGATACTGTGTGCATGAGCCCATTTAGAAAAACAAAGGAAACTAGTGGAAGAGTTTCACAGTGTGCAGAAACAAAATGCCTTTCTTTCATTCTACATTGGTTTCAGCTGTCCTTTGCATTTGTGATATAATTATGACACTTTTGTGAGGATTTTGTTGCAAGGTCTTCTCTCATCTCTGTTGAGAACATTTAGTTTCTAAACGAAAGTATCGTTTTCTTTAACCTTCTAGGTCATGTTCCCATTTAACTGTCATTTTTTCCTCTCAAATGTTAATTAACTGTTGCTCTGTAGCTGCATTTTGTTCAGTGCTTTTAATATTTACTTGATATTGCGTTTTAGCTTTTTTGACCACACATTCCATCTGACCAATATTATGTTATATAAGTGTGAAAATGGATAAAGTCTTATATTGATACTTTGTAATCATTCAGTGGTGAAGTTTGACGGTTCAATTATTGTCGATTAATACAAGGGACTGAGATTGAGTTTTTGAGTCTTTTTGTCTGTGTCTCCTCTGTAGGGTGATGACGTCCTGACAGTCATTAAAATGAAAGCCCAGTGGCCAGCCTGGCAACCACTTAATGTGTAAGTAATGCATCGTGATTATCATACTACTCACCACTACTACAGTCTATTGACTGTGCTGCTGGTTTTATGAGTTTTATCCCAAATGAAAAACCACCTACATTACTTTTCACTCTTATACAAAGTTTCCATGCACCGAGTGGTTTCCAATAGTTTCAGTTCAGTCTAAAGTCAAGGTGCTGAGACTTAAAACTTGCTAGGGATCTTTCACAGAGTCCAAGGTCTCCCTCTGTTCTCGTTGGTCATAGGGGTCATCTGTTTGTAAATATACTGTCCAATAAACTATAGACTATAGAGACCTAATCATGCTACTATAAAATATTAAACATTGTGTATCGTCTACACAGGCAGTGATTTCCACATCAGGGCTTACAGTACAAGACACCGTAAATTCACCGTAGATCACATACATTTTCCAAACAATGTAGTACTATGGAAATCAGAATAAATGTATTAGTAGTCCATCTTGCCACCTTTCTAAGGCTTTTGAGACAAAGCAAGTAAACACATTAAAATTAAATAACCAGTCCAAATCTTGATCATTTGTAAACCAAAAGAATCATTATTGTTTGTACAGTACACAAGAAAATGGGATTCTCCTTTCACTTTATGAGATATTCTCTAGTCCTTAGTATCTTGGAGGTAAGAGGGTTATATGGAATAATGGATTCCACTGGACAGTAGGGCGTACAATTCAGGACTGATGGGGTATGGGACTTAAAGGTCAAGACAAAAGTCAAGTTTTGTAATTTGTAGTTCTGTCTTTTAAATCAAAGGCATTATGTTAAACTTGCATTACATACATGTCTGACTTGTTGCATATATAGACACAGGATTACCTCTGGGATGACAACGGCCGCTCCTTCAACAGCCATTTTTACTACTAACGTTTAAGTCCCTCTAGTACTTTTCTCACTCCTGCAGTTAATTTGTAATAGCCTGGGCTATTATCATTCCTGAGCATCTCGGTAGGGTCTGCAATAGGTCCATGGTACATAAGTGACTGCTGTTGGGGTCATTGTAAATCAATCACTTATCTGGAGATGCATTCTTTAAAACATAGGGCACAGGAAATGGGCAGCATGCTCCTTAGCAAACACACCCACTTTGATTTGATGGATTATCTCTAGCAATTTTGCCTGCACACAAAGAAATCAACCTAAAAAGTTAATGGAGTGCTGGCCAACTTTTATTCAAAGCAACCACAATTTGTAGTTAATAGGTCAAAACCTTCTAAACCACTGGTGAACCGCTTAATAGGAAATAATTCATGTAAAGTTACCTAGGTTCTAATGTTTTAAGGTTTAAGGTGACAGGACCTACAGTAAGAAGTTAGTATCCAAAGTTGGACCCAGAGATTGCTGATTAGTGAAAATCCAGCTCAAAGGTGCCCTGAAACTGCCAAATACACCATGCTTAGGCTCTGCATGCTCATTTACTTCTAAATTCACCAGAGCCATGTGATCTCTTATTCATGAGAAAAACACGACACTTGTTGGCTCAGCTAGCTCAGAAGAACTTCAGTGGTCTTTGCTGTGTTGTTTTTTCAACCACGGGGCCTCAGTGAGGGCCATGAGTTTACTCTCCAAAGGAAAGAACACAGCCAGGAATAGAAGCGATGAGATCCACTAGGGCTAATTAGCTTACTCTGCTGTATAGGCAACCAATTAATTGTTTCCTCACGGTGATTGTGTACAGCACATGCAGGAGAGTGTCAGATCAGTTAGGTTGGTTGGCAAAAAGAGGGTAGGACGTTTTATTTTCTGAACTACAAAAAAGTGTCCTCACCATGGAAGTAGAATAAAGAAACATTTAAGTCTATGTTTTTCTCAACATACTGGAAGATGAGCCTTGTCTTTAGAGTTAGTTGTACATATGAGCTATATAAAAAAAAATTGCAGGCATATTGTTGTTAGCATGTTTCATAGTGTGTGTGTTACAGTTCCAGCAATAGTGTAAATATGCATGTTTTGTGTGTCTCCATGTTAGTGCTTTTTCAGGTGATTCCCTCATCCCCATCCAGTTTTCAAGGTGTATTTTTTTTAAGGGTGGTTGTCAACTTAAGCTTCCAACATTCCAGGCTTTGACAAATGTTAGAAAGAGAGACTGGAAGGTAAAGAAACAGAGGGAAGAGGAAAACAACAATCATAAAGAATAAGGAAGTGATTTGATAAAGCCTCTGAGAAGACTGGGGTTTAATTATATTTATAGTGCTTTTTTTAGGTTAACTATGTGGTTAAGAACCAGTACGTGCACTGCAATTGCATTCTGTAAAATGAAGGGCCTCCTCTTAAACCAAGCTTTCAATTTCATTTGACTATAAGGAGCAAAAATATTGCTGGATCAAAGGGCAAAGCAGCAGACGGAAGGAGTAGAAGAGGAGAAAAGAATGACGCTGAAAAAGTGACAGCCATAATCACATATATTACAGCAGTATGTCTACAGCAGTGGATCTTCTGAGACCCAAGACGTAATAGGGGAAAAGAAATAAGCTTGAGGATGTTAAGAATTTATTTTCCAGAAAATGAGGTATACTGGACAGATCCTAAAGAGATGACTCAACCACCTACATTATTGTAGGATTGGCGGTTCGATTTCGGCTCCTCCTGTCCATGTGTCAAAGTGTCCTTGAGACAGACACTGAACCCCCAGTTGCTCCTGATTTGGAAGTCGCTTTGGATTAAAGCGTCTGCTAAATGTAATGTAATGTAAATGAAGGTGTCCCACGGTGCCTACATGTACCACGCCAGATAAAGGCGCAGATGTTAAGATCACTTTAATGTTCATGACTTGATAGTCTTTTCACTACTATATAATTTTGCAGCCAACGTATAAAGAAATGCCTCTGAGCAGAGATACTCACAATTTAAAAGCTGATGCTGTTTTCTTGTATTTTTTATTCAGTATTTTTTTTATGTGAACTTAGTTGGACCATGCAAATGACTCAGTCTGTAGTTTAAAAAGTCAGTGATTCAAAAATAGGTGAGGAAACCACTTAATGTTACAATTCATCATGGCGTCCCGACCACATCGTTTTCTTCTCTGTCAGACAAACTCAAACAAGTGGGAACAAATGATGCTGGAATTATGCTTCTCCATAGATGTATAATAATTGCTTTATTTTATCCCCTTGAGGAAATTCATTTTTACACACACACACAGGTCTGAGCACACACAGCAACCTATACACATGCAATTAATGAGGAAAGATGTTAAAGTGATGGCTCGCTGCATAGAAAACCCTGAGTGGTTAGGTGCCTTGCTGAGGTGAACCGGCAGCTCTCCATATTTTCCCCGCTGGACTCGAGCCGACCGCCCTCCAGTCCCCAAGCCATGTCCAAGTTAAATGTCCCTGCAAACCTACACGCTAAAGGGTGTTTTAGGTAACAGTAGATTGCAGATTATTGCAGAGGAGCTGACGTGCACATTTTAACAACACTTCATTTTGACCTTATTTATTAATTTTGTGTGGTCCCCCTGTCTCAGCTCCCTCCAAGCTGTAATTGTTTGGATAAAAGGCATAATTGACTGTCAATTCAGACAGCATTATGATGGCTGTCTGAATTGCTCTGTACCTTAGGAGATTAGGCTGAAATGTATTAATTCCTTAGTCTGCTCAAAACAGATTGAAGTCGAGGTACCGTTTACGTTGTAGCATGGAGTTTCGTTTAAATTTAATTCAGATGTTAACATTTAAATTTTATTTTTGTCTTTGTCAACCTACTCAGACAAAGACTTAGAGTATATCAGTAGGCAGGTATGTACTTATAATGTCAGTCCAGCTGCTGTAGCTTCAGTATATGTTCATGCTACTGCAACTGATCAAGCTACTGTCACCACTTAAAAACATTTGCATGTCTGTCAAGTGCCACTTTTTTTTAAAAAAGCAACCGTTTTTGCTTTCTCTGGACAGTCTAAAACTCACACACCCTGTTAATCGCAAATAGACACCAGATTCTGACTCAAAAATCATACATTTCTCATAGACCTTGATAGAATAGATTATTGAAGTTCTTACGAAACATTCTGATTAAAAACTACCTCTGACTCTCTTTTGCACTGTATCCCCTCACTTTCTTCCAAGTCAAACGACACAATTTCTTCCTTTTTTTAGTTTCCTCACAAAATTTCTCTTCATTAGTCTACCCGCATTCTGTGCCACTTTTCCCACTTTATACTGCATTAAAATGGTTGCAATCCATGACAGCTGCAGAACCTCTATGACAGCCAGCTGGCTCCTTGTTGTCTCCTTACTCCCACTCTCTCTTGTCAGGCGTCTTCCTAACAACCAGAGGATTGCTTTGGTGTTCTGCAGGTTACATCTGATTAGCAGCTAAAAAAGAAAAAAGCTGGTTGTCAATGGTATGAAATAAGGAGCTTTTAAAAACAAGAATACAGCTGTTAATGAGCTAATTTCTTTATTTCTGTCACTCTCAGAACTACTTTTTCGGGTTGCTAGCAATGTTTTATGTGTGTGTGTAGTGTGGTGTAGTGTAGCTAGCCTCGCCCCACTTGCCTCTGTTCCACTAGCGTCTGTATGTTTGCATACTAGAAACATATGAAACATAATATTGTGGTTTTCTAGTGCTCAGACTGAACTTTGACTACCTTAAGCACTGCTTTAGCAAATCTGTCTGCAGGCTTTCAACAAAATAATAAAAATTAAATGATTTAACAATTTTAGTAAATTTTTAACTTTTAAATAAATCATGCCCTTTGATTGTCTCGGATACTCCAGTCAGTTAATTAACAAGTCATTGTTGTAACAGTCAAATGTAAGAGAATGAGTGAGTAGGGGAATCTTTAGTGCCAAATGCCAATGTAGCAACACCATGACACTGACATTCATATCAACATCTCTCTAAGAATACTCAGACATTTATAAACCAGAAACAATTTGGAGTAACAAAAGGATTTCACTGGGGTTACCTAGGGTGATTAATCCTTTCCTCATTTGCCACCAGACTTACCTTGTGTCTTCTTTTCTGTCAATTACACCTTTTTGTAGAGCCCAGGTAGCTGTCTGAGATAAACCTTGCAGTAATCACTGAGCAGAGGCCCAGGTGGGTCGAGTCAAGTTGTGTGTTCCCGGGGGATAAGGGCTATTTCACATACTCAGAGGCCATCATTAGTAGAGTGTGCAAGGGCAGGACTGAGTCGGCTGAAGTCAAATAGATTTATATGGGCATGTCTATGTTACAACAAGAATCTTCCCACTCCTAATTAATCTTGTATTGGCTGGGAGAATTATTGTAATTAGTTTAGCTGCCAATCATTGGTCAAGACAGATGGCCAGAAGTGTTTGTGTGTGTGTGTGTCTTCTGTGCTAAACAGAGCAAATGTGGTGTGGAGATGGATAGTGTTCTGGCAATGTGAGTCTAGAATATGTCAACTAAATATTTGCCAGTCACTATGATTTGTAGGCAATTTAAGTACCTTTCCTTCCTCTTTCTCTAAAGTAGAGTTATAGTTTCCCACTTCCAGGTAAAACATCTCCTTTGGTTTAGCAACCATTTCCCGATGTTACTTCATTTCATCAATCTTTCTGAAAACCTGAAACTTGATTGAATGGAGCTCCCCTGAGTCATAGGTGCACTGTCTAAGCATCATGCACCTGTTGAATTCTAACAAAATGTCTTTGTTAAAACGATAAGGTGTGTGGGTGTGTGGTTCATATCAGGGCTGATATTAATGGATAATTATTGGCTAAAATTAACCAGATCAAATGTGGATCCTTTTTTAACTATATGCTATTGTATTTTGTCTATCTCAGCCTGCTTCATCCATGCTGCACAGTGTGACCATTTTGTTTGTATATGCAACTGAAAATTTGTGTATGAACATGAAAAATTATCTGTGCACACCGGTGGGAGTTGACTCTGACTTCTGACACTTGGAAATACAAGGAGTCTCTAAGCTCCGACACTAACAAATGTGTCTCGTGAATTTCAGGAGTTGCATTCTCCAAGTTAAAATTTAATTCATATATCAATAAATTAAGTTGAACCTAATAGTTAAGAAACAGTATTTGGACCAAGCAAGTTGTAAAACAGATTCATATTTAGTGAACATTGCATATCTTCTGCTGCGGTGTATATACTTACTTTTACAATGTATACTAAGCATCTTGTGAAAAAATACAAATTTAGGGATTAAATGATTTCTACCATATCAAATTTTTCAGGTTCTACCTTGAGTGTACACTGAGTCTGCTACACTGCCAGTAAAATGTAATTACTTGTAAACTTGGATATCTTGGATATATACTTGTCCCAGTTTACCTCTTGTGTTTATTGGCCATTTGGCTTCAGGCTGGAGATCTTATTTATGGTCTTCTGAAGGACACACCGTCATGGGTCACATCCTTTGAAAGTTCCTGCTTGTCAGTTGGCATGCAGCTAAAACCTCTCTTTCTCTCCCTTACCCACACTTACAAACCACATTCTCACTCTCTTCCTCAGGCGGGCCGCCCCCTCAGCTGAATTTTCAGTGGATCGGACCCGTCACCTCATGTCCTACCTGACCATGTTGGGGCCCAGTCCAGACTGGAATGTGGGTCTGTCTGCTGAGGACTTGTGTACCAAGGAGTGTGGTTGGGTGCAGAGGGTGGTCCAGGACCTGATCCCCTGGGATGCAGGCACTGACAGTGGGGTGACATACGAGGTAATTAATAACATTTAAACATTTTGAGATTAATTACTAAAAAAATATTTTATTAACCCTTGTGCTGCCTTGCAGGGTCATATTGACCCAGTGGCACTAGGGTTAAAGCACTATGTTACCTCAGTAATTTGCTCCAACACATGCATAATGACTATTTGTTTCCTTACTCTGTGTCTGTGTTATGTATGAAGGCTGATCTATCTTTTTGAACTTGTTGTGATCTTACGTTTTTAAAATGGAAAGGCCTAGAGACCCTGAAGGTACCTTAATTCAAACTCTTTTTAATCACATTTAATGAAGTGTAGATTTTGACAAATTATTTGACAGTTGTTACTTACATATTTTGTGAAACAGTATTTTTTTAAATGTATTAAATAAATAACTTATATTTACCTGTGATGATTATGTTAATTTAAAACTTGGGGTGAAAAGGTATTCTTTATCATGATAATGCAACAAAAACAGCCTCATGTGTAACTCAATTGCAATCACAGCCATTTGCAAACTGTCATTCTCTCCACTTTTACCCCTCTCATCACCAGCTGAGTCTTCCCTGCTCACTCGCATTTTGACCTTGTTATTATACCAACATCTTCCTCTTCATCTGCCTGTCTCCTCACATTCACAATCACTCCCTCTCTCACCTCTTCACACACTGTCAGTTTGCAACAATTCAAGTGTCATCACCCATCCAATTCTCCTTTAACAGCCTTGAACGTCTTCCCCTCTCGCCCTTACCCTGAGGTGCTGTTTGCTGCATACTCAGTGTCTCCGGTCAGCACTAATAGATTTGGCTGTGTGCACATGTTTGACCAAACTCTGTGATGACGTGTGAAACCTTTGGCTGATCCCTTCGGAGCTCACAGATGAACCCACTGAACTGTGCTCTCTTGCTTGTTTTGGCTGGCCTCAGGAATAATTCAATTAAATGTTCTCTCTCTCTCTCTCTCTTACGGTGCCCCTGAGGTTCAAAACAAAAACTTTTCACAAAACACAACAACATTTCACAAAACATGACATTTCAGAAAACACAATGACATTTCTGATTAAGGAAAAGGTAGGAAGTCAACAAAACACGACTTCCAGTTGGGGCGCTATGCTATGCTACGATTTAGTCATTGCTACTATGGACTTTGAAGAGCATGTTTTCTCTAGTGATGGCCAAACCGATTCATTTTAGTAACTTAGCTCCTTAAATTTCACCCAGTAAAAAGATAACTTCTCTTTCTTTATTTGTCATTCATTCACTTCTATCACTGTGTGTGTTTGGAGGGGGGGATGTTGCTGGAAAATTTGTTAATAGGGCCATATGCAATAGCACCATATCATCACAAAGTTATCTTAGGGCACCTTTTCATATAGGGCAGGTCAAGACCAACTCCTATATTTACAAAGACCCAACATTCCCATTATGAGCAAGCACTAAATGACAGTGGCAAAGAAAACCTCCCTTATAAATCACTAATAGTGTGAGGAACCATAACAGCTCGAGATAAATATTTAATGTTAAATGGTACATTGTTCCTGTTAAACAGTCAGATGGTTCTTCTTTTCTACCTGTGTTCAAAAGCTGTTATCCAAAGAAACAGTAGCAATACATTTGAAAAACTAAAACAATAAAGAAAAAGGATTGTTGTACATTCATAAGTTCAAGGCTTCCTTAATTTATAGATGCCTATTTATGTAATGCTTACTACACACTCACTACACAGTATGTGATCCTGAAACTGACACATAATAGATTTTATAATATTTTAAATATAAAATCTTTGTTATTTAAATATGTTGTGAAATATATTGAAGCCTTGGCATCACTTTCTTCATATCACCTTTGAAACTACAAACATTCCACCTGTGATGACCACATATTCGTGCTTTCCTGCTGCTGGAAGCAGTTTTCTGCAACCATTTGGTTGCATTATTATTATTTTTTTTTTACTACAATGTTGATTAATTCTACTTTAGCACAAACATTTGTGTTTTTCTGGAGAGAAAATATACAAGAAAAAGTGACATGCTATTTAGATTTTTAAGCAAATCTACAAATACAACAATCTAAAGTACTCTACTGCAAGTGTAAGTCTATCTTTCAAAACCCTACATAAGTAAATGTACAGAAGCATTATTAGCCAAATGTACTTAGAAAATCAAAAGTACTTGTGCTGCAGAAGAAAATGCTTGTGTCTTTAGGTTGTTATTACTAATGCATCATTGCTTAAGCAGCATGTTACTGTTGTCTACACTTGAGGTGAAGCAAGCTTTATCTACATAATATACTATAAAAGTAATTTATTCCAGTGGATCCCAACATAGGTGTGGGGCTCATTCCTAAGGGTCAAAAGATACATTTGACTGTTCTAGACATAATTTAGAAAAGAAGAAGAAAATAAGTTCTGCTACAAAAATATTATTCTTTTGGACTTTTCTCACATGTTTCTCTTTTTGTGAAATATTGGATACATTTACCCTATTTACCCTTTGGGTTTTTAAAAGTCCCCCAATTTGTACTTAATAACAGTACAGTACAAAATTGTGGATGCTGATGAAACCGGTTTTGGACCAGAGCAGATGACAATGTATCCCTCTGTCTCTTCCTCTTACTGCAACGTTGCCTTCCATTTTTGTTTAAGACAGGTACGCTCATCTGTAGTCTTTTTTTTGTGCTTACACCTAACAGCCATATTTGATCAACTGGTTAGGTGTGGCATTTTCAGTGACAGTGCCTTGAAATGGTAAACAAGTGACATCATGTTCTGTGTCTGTGTCTAAGAAGACATCTGTAAAACCTTTTGTAAGCTGAAAGTGCAGAATCGTATACAGCAGGACTTTTCAAATGGTGAGGTATGCCTCCCCCAGGAGGAAGAGATGTAAGACAAAGATATTGTGTGAGATGAAAGTGACAGGCGTTCTTTAAACAAGATGAAGTTAGTTATTGTAGTTTGACATGTTAATGTGGCCGGCTTATCAACACAATCAGCAGCTGGGGCTGCAGGAGTGGCCATGACACACAGCTAATAGAGGCAATTAAGGTACTTTAAAACTTTTAGCGCCTTAATTTCTGCAATTGGTATAAATCTTACTTTTCATATTCATAACTAGATATAATCTGGACATACAGACATGATGCACGTCTTTTTAGATTCAGTGTGACACACACACGCAACTGGAATTTCATTATCCATCGAGTATAAACGTCAATAAATCTGCTTATAACTCGAGAACCTGTCTGAGAATCATCACGTGTTCTTCTGGATCAAAGTAATCCAGTGATAGTTGTCTCTAACACCTGGTATGGTATGAGTCTTAATCTCAGGCATCCACTCTAATGTAAATACATGATGCTCTACTCTGCTAAAATAAAAAGATGTAGATGTTAAACATCAACAAAATAAATATTGACATCTCTTTGTTAAAATGGCAACTTGCTCAAACTGTACTATCCATTTGACTGAGAATAAGAACAGAACACACAAGTATGTTTAAGCTTTTCAGAAAGATAAATGAAAGAAACCCTCTATCCAAAAATACATTGTGCAACGGAGCAACAGAGGCTATTTTGGAAGTTGGGGGGGACTACAAAATTGTTAAAGGCACAGGCCTGTAACAGAGTAACACGATCCTTCCCTTGTGCCATTACTTTTACTGTATCTTTTAATTAGTAGCCACTCATTACCCTTCTCCCTATCGCCCTCTCTTACAAACACTAACAGAACTGCTCTTTCCGTGTTTTTTCTCTTGGTGGCCTCAGTAGGGGGTGAAAGATGACCTGGTCTTCTGCCTGCAGACAGCCTCTGGCGGTGATGCTTCTATCAACCCCATGCTGGCAGACCTTTACTGTTGACTAATAAGAGCATCATCCACATAAACTACAGCGCTCCTCCACAGTTGCTCTCCGACTTTGTGACTTGTCCTTTGTGTGACTTGCGCTTTGTGTAACTTTGAGTAACTTTGACTTTGAGCAAATTGTACTTGCAGAAATGTATTTCTGAACCAAATCGTGACAGTGTGTTATTTTTGAAGTCCCAAAGATCCACAATGTTGTGCTTTTTTTTAACCCCTTTTTTTCTGTTCCCCTGTGTACTTCTTTTAGTCTCCCAACAACCCCACTGTGCCCCAGGACAAGATTCGTCCCCTAACCAGCCTGGATCATCCACAGAGCCCTTTCTATGACCCTGAAGGGGGCGCCATAACTCCTGTGGCCAGGGTGATGGTGGAACGCATTGCCAGAAAGGTCTCTCTGTTTTCATATCAGTCACCTCTTGCTGCAAATGTATGGAGTGAATATAGTCTCAATATGATTTGTAAATGTGTATTACATGATTTGTAACTGAAAAACAAGATTTGAAAATATTTTACTTACAGATTTTTTACTTAAACTTCTCAGATCGGATCCTTTTCACTTTCAAAAAGCGTCCTGTGCTTACACATGTCTCATGTTACGAACACATCAGGTTTTGTTTCACTTTCTGGATTTTAATGCTGTGTTTAAGTTGTGGTGGAAATCTGGGCTTTTGGTGTATTTGTGTTATATTTCAAAGCGGGAAAGACGTTTTTCTAAATAGCTTTTCAACCCCTTGATTAGAGCAAAACAGCCATTTATTAAACATTAAGATGCCAAATGCCCAGATGTCTCAGTTTTCCACCAGCACTTAAATGCTGCATGCATTTACATATCTGTGAAGCTGCAACCAGCGTTAATAAAGTCTCAAAATCCCGAAAGCTAAAGTAATCTGAGTAAAATATCTATAAGTAAAATATTTTCAATCTTGTTTTTCAGTTACAATTTTTATTTATTTTCAGTATGTGATTTTAAATTACAAATCATATAATACACATTTACAAATCATATTGAGACTATATTCACTCCATATAAATTTAGACTTTTGTAGGATAGTGATCATAATAGGTGGCATAGTTTACAGATAATGGTAAACATTCAGGTTGTCATACAGTGTTTGCAATTGATACCAAAACAATATACAAATACTTGATTTGTATTGTACATGTTACTGCAGAGAGCAGTAAAGTGACACAGTGATTAGCCATTTCTTATCAGCTTTCTCAGTCAAGTTTTTTTTCTCTCCAGAGTCACTGATTTGATGCTTTATTTGTATTTTGAGGTGATCCTCCAGTACTTCCAGCTTAGCTTTGCACCTCCTCTTCAAATATATATTTATTTCGCCCTTCACACCTTTGATTCCATGCTACATTGATAAATCAGCTAAATTAGATCAACATGAAAATAAAACTGGCAACCTCTAATATTTGCCATCATGCCTTTAAAAGCTTCAGAAGCAGAGACAGAGGGAAAGGGAAAGAGACCTTTTCGTTTTCTTTATCATTGCTCAGCATGTATGATGATGAATTCAGTTGTGTCCATCGATACAACTGATGAGGATGTACTGTTTGTATTTGTAGTGTTTCACAAGGTGAAATAAAATGCAGTCTACAAATATAACCTTACTAAAATATAGTTTATGTTATCAAATGTCAGTTGTCAGTAAGTAATGTGCAGTTCAGTTCAGTTTCAAGGCCATGAAACAACTCTACTTCAAAGTATGTAAGGGATAATTTATATAATTGGGAAAATTATATTTCTTTAATCAAACACTAGGCACTATGTAAAGGTAACATTTTGACCAATCACCACCAGTGTCAAAGTTCCGATTCATTCTTTATTGTCCTCTATAAAGAACATTTGTTTTCAAATGTCTAATGTGTTGTGATTCAACTCCTAAAAGTACTTTGTTGTACACATTGTTGTTCAGAAAGACACAAGCATTGAAGTAGAAAGTAAATTAAAACATTAATGTAACGGCATTAAAATGAACTTTCTATGAAATCTAAACTTTTTATAATCGTAATTTGATGGGTGGTGAAACACATTCCCTAGAATCTCTGGCTGCAAACAAGAAAGGAATAAAATGTTAGCGGTCCTTCAGTGGCATCTAGAGGCCGCTGAAAAATTTTGTCTTCCATTCATTCTTATACTGTATGTACTTTCACTGTGTACTGTGTAGACTCCACAGTTAAGAGAATTTGCGAGCTTATGCTGACCTTCCCATTAACTGGCTGTCACTCTTTCTGACAGCTATCTGAAACAAACAGAAGCATTTAATATGTCGACATAACATTACTGTGTGTCTGTGTGTCCACAGGGCGAACAGTGCAACATTGTGCCGGACAACGTGGATGACATTGTAGCAGATATTGCCCAAGAGGAAAAGGAGGAAGGTCTGGAACTTGCTTCCATTTCTCTCTCCCTCTCTCTCTCTCTCTTACACAAGATTTAAAGCCTAGTTAAAAGTGTTAGGCTATTATAGTACCTTTATCCCCTTTACCATCTTGCAGATGATACTCCTGAGACGTGTATCTACTCCAACTGGTCTCCGTGGTCCGCCTGCAGCTCGGCCACTTGTGAAAAGGGCAAGCGGATGAGGCAGAGGATGCTAAAGGCCCAGTTGGACCTCAGTGTGCCCTGTCCACACACCCAGGATTTTGAGCCTTGTATGGGGCCTGGATGCAGTGATGAGGGTGAGTATCTGTCTAAAGACTGAAGGTTACTGCGTTTGTGATGAAAACAAAAAAGTCCATCTAGATGATGATGTAAAAGACACCTGAATTAATTTTGTAAAGGTTTAGCATCCATTAAGCACCTTTATGAGCAGTACTAATTACGTAATTTGCAGTGAAATTTTAGGGTTATTGCTTCTATTAAGTGAGGGTATGTTTAAACAACAGTTTTTATTGTTGTAGGCCATCGATAATACCAAAGATGCCGTTCTACAGCAGCAATAAAGTGAGAGCAGAAGAGGCAATGACAGCACTTTGTTTATATGGCAGGCTTTTAAATTTGATAGCAAATCAAGGTAAATTGCACGAGGCCATTAAATATATTTTATAAGATGTTGGGAGTAGTGTCTGCTGGTTGTTCAAGGTTCACAGATAGAATCAATGTCTCCATTCCTTTTAGAAAGTAACTCCTGCTTCCTCCTGTGTCAATAACACATGCATGCTGGTGTCCCTCTACAGCGTAGCCTGGCTCACTGCCTACACACGTCAGTGGCACGAAAATAACATGGTGTAGTGGCTATGATTAAAAAGGGCTATCATTCCTACATGGTTCGTCTGGTGTGGATGTGAACACCATGAATTAAAGTTGAAAGTTGGCATTGACCTCACAATCACTGTTTAATTTCCAGTGAGCTGGAGTACAGATCCAGTACAACAACTAAAAAACTGTACAAAACTGTCCTAATATTTACCTCTTGACACTCAAGCTCAACTGCTGCTGGCCAATATGTCCCATTCTCAGAATTTTGAGATTTAAATTAGTGATGACACATTTTTTATTAGTCAGTTTCATTTCAAATAGTGTTTTCTATTGTTAGAAATGTGTTTGTTTTACCCGTATTTGACTTTTCATAATAGGGACTGACATCACAAGTGTTCATCATGTCGATGTGTACTGGCATTTCTGCCCAGAGGTAGACAGCTGCTTTGTGTAGTGTACACACCATAGTCTGTGAATTATTGTGAGGAACTGTGTTTGGGTGAACTGATAATAAATTAATACTGAAATGAATGTCAATGGTCGCAGGTTTTGGTGGACATTTGCAAATTATAACATTTATTTGAATGGTATTAGTTTGCTGTCTGCTGAGTTCTATAAAACTGTAACATTATATTTCTTTCACTGTTTTAATAATAATAAAAACATAAAGATATGTTATTGTAAAAATTGTGTATGCGCCCTAACAATAGTTTTCCTCAACAAACAAACAAACACTATTTTATCGATTATGCTGGGATTAGAAAACTTCTCTGGGAAATTAGAATTTCACCTTACTTGTGCCTAAAATCCTTAATTTCCACCCCTGGAATAAAGCATTCATACAGTGACAACTTGCCTTGACAACTGGTTAGATTCCACTTGCATTAGCAGTTCATTATACACTTACAAACACCTAACAAGCTTTTGTGAAAAGAGAGATTGTTTTTGTCTGTATCCTTAATTAAACTGGAATATTAATTTCTGACTACACTAATATCATTCTTGCTGGTGGAGCAACTTACTTTTATTCTTCTCACAAACTGAAAAATCATGCAGAGCTGCTAGTGACATTCATTAGAGTTGCATGTCTTCACTAATCTAAAATGATAAATGAGAGTATATGATCCCCTACATCTGAGACTTTTTTTCTGTTCTCTGTCTGTCTCCTACGTTTGACAACAAATTACTACAAATGTATGTGGACAAGACAGAAAATCAATTTTTTTATGAGGTGTGGAACCTGAACAGCATTCCTGCTGTAATTCGATTGGGAGTGTGGGATGTTTCACATGTTCAAACATATGATGACTACAAGAGTGTTTACTTTACAAGCAGTTTACTTTGTTTACACAGTTTACACTCATTTGTTTTAGGGTCCCTCGGGAAATGCAGTTCAGTTCAGTGATTTACACTGAGCGAAAAAAAAATAAAGAAAAACAAAGAAATTGCAGACAATTTACAGTCCGTATACATATACCTTTATTTTACTTATATGTCAAAAATGGAAAAAAGGAAATTTAACTTTTAATTTATCAAAAGTAATTCATAATGAAAGCAGTAAATTGGCAGTGTTGTTGTATGGTGACTCACTTGAAAGCCTAATTCTCTGTCCATGGATGTAAAGGGAGACTGTTCCCAAAGGCAGCTTCACTTGTCATCACACCTTAAAGGAGACGCTCAGGTGGTGTTTCCTGTTTGGATCTGTTTTTCTCTGTGATGAAACAGTGCCCAAAGGGTCCCAAACCCTGTGTCTAAACCACAAAATAAAGATTTTGAAATGAAGGTAAAGAAAGAACATAGAAGCAATTTACAGCAATTGGTGACAACATACATAGTTAACACCTATTAAAGCTACAAATACACAAATGTGAATTTCGTGTGCCTCTAAATCATTTTGTCAGTTACCTAAATCCCTGACCCTTTCTTGAAGCTGGCTGACATCTTCCTCTTTGTCCTCTGACTCTTTAGATTCTTCCACCTGTATGATGTCAGAGTGGATCACTTGGTCTCCGTGTAGTATATCATGTGGGATGGGCACACGTTCCCGGGAGCGTTATGTGAAGCAGTTCCCTGATGATGGCTCAGCTTGCAGCCAGCCCACAGAGGAGACTGAAAACTGTGTGGTCAACGAAGAGTGCTGTGAGTTTTCCCTTTTTCTTTCCACGTGTCAAACCTCTATGTTGACCTGCCAAGTGTATTGGTTCGGACTATAGATCTAAGTAAGTAGCACTGTGGGTTTACTGTACTTTGTCTTTCCCTCTTGGCCTTAGCCCCCAGCAGTTGCCTGGTTACAGAGTGGGCTGAATGGGATGTCTGCAGTGCCACTTGTGGTCTGGGCATGAAGAGGAGAGAGCGCATGGTGAAGATGCCTCCTGCAGATGGCTCCATTTGTGGGGCAGAGGTGCTAGAAGTGGAGAAGTGCATGATGCCAGAATGTCGTGAG
Source organism: Nannoperca obscura (assembly GCA_036024295.1). Lineage (NCBI taxonomy): Eukaryota > Metazoa > Chordata > Actinopteri > Centrarchiformes > Percichthyidae > Nannoperca > Nannoperca obscura. The sequence goes on along the minus strand of JAVQJL010073286.1, from coordinate 4,431 downwards.
TAGCAGAATTTTCAAGGCCACAACAATCCTGACACCTCCTACACTTCAAAGCTGGTGAAAATTGTCTCATTAAGCAACATGACTCAAGGAGTAGATCCGTGAAAGTAGCACTGATGAGAAAATCTTGTTTAGTTTACCTGCAGCAACTCTCTGAACCTTAATCAAAGAGGCTTTTTTCAGATTTTACTCTTAGACAGTGAATTCAGAAACACTTGTACTAACACTATTATTCCTGTTTAAAAAAAGTTATTTGATCAGTTGCATTCGAGTTTAAATATTTTACACATGTATGTATTTGATATTTAATGACACATATGAACATTGGATGTATGTCTTATTGAGGGACTCCTGTTGTGCACAGACACAATCCCCTGCATGCTGACTCTGTGGTCTGACTGGAGTGACTGCAGTGTGACTTGCGGGAAGGGTTTGAGGACAAGACAGCGAATGCTCAAGTCCCCTGTGGAGCTGGGAGAGTGTACAGAAGATTTAGAACAGGTGGAGAAGTGCATGCTACCAGAGTGTCGTAAGTTATAAACATCTTTATCTACACACCCACATATTGTACACGTATGCACATGTGTAATTTATGGAAATTAATGATAATTTTATTTGTGTTATGCAACCTGGTGCCTTGATTTAATTACATGCACTACCAATGGATGTTACTTCACAACACATCGTGCAGAATAAGGACTGCCTGTGTACTGTTTACTTATTCCAAATTTGTGCATGCTGGTACAGCATGTGAGAAGTATATGAGAAGTAAAGAATAAGTTGTACTATATTCACATTTTAGCTGGAATTAAAACTCCTGTGAAGTGCATTAAGTGACTGGACAAATATTAAATGAAAATATTAAAATAAGCAAAAATTAGGTTAGATAGAACTATAATACCTCACTGAAAAAAATAAAAAAGGTTTCAAAAACATTTGTTCATTTATTATTTCATTTGCTCATATATTGTTATTAGATAGATAGATAATAGATAATAGTATTGGCAACTAATATTTAATGATGAGCTATGTGGTTATCAGAATACAATCTATGAAGCAGTTTCATATTTTTATGCAATACACTCTTTAAGTACAAATGTGTTGGCATCGTTGTCCCACTATCTTCAGATAAGCGATACTTGACTACTCAAAGAAGCAATAGAAGCTGTTGCCAAACCAGCCAATGAACGTGCCAGGAAAAACACGATCTCTCATAGTTAGTTTATGTATATATCCATGTTGTTGTCTTAGGATTTACAGTTGTTAATATACACTGTGTATTTTATTTTCACGTTAGTGCTTGTTAGTTTACAGCAGTGGTGAGAATGCTACATAAGAGCCATGTGGTTTTGTGAAAACAAATTACACCCTCTGGCAAACCAGAAAAGTATTCTCTGTGGTGCCACTGTATAATTTAAGATAAAACGCACTATATTCCCTAGACATGGATTCAAATATTAACCATGATTTATAGAACACAGCACATTGAATTTAAATGTCACAGTGTGATTCCTCAAGGTTGTGTGATCCGTATCACCTTACTTTGTTTTCCTGATCTGTCCTCCTCCTCTTCAGTTTTCACTCTCATGTCAGGTTTCTACTCTGTCACAACTTCCTTTAAACACCTCTCTTTTTGTCCAATTCTGTCTCCTCAGCCATAGACTGTGTCATGTCAGAGTGGACTGAGTGGTCAGAGTGCAATAAGTCCTGTGGGAAGGGTCATACGATCCGGACACGCATGGTTAAGCTGGAGCCTCAGTTTGGAGGAGACCCCTGTCCCGAAACCATCCAAAGGAAGAAGTGTAAGATCAGGAAGTGCAACCGAGGACAGGCCAACAGTGATGAGAAGAAACGACGCAAGGAACAGCGCGAAAAGCGAAGGAGCAAACAGGGCAGAGCTGAGGTCACCTCCGAGCATCCAGGTTGGTTCCCTTTTAGAAGTATAACACCACACCGATAATAAAAGAAATCTCAGAGGAGCTCACAGTATTCTGATGGTTTCTCTATTATTTCTTCTTCGTCTTTAGGGTGTAAAATGAGACCGTGGGCGAGTTGGACCGAATGTACCAAACTGTGCGGTGGAGGTATCCAAGAACGACTCATGACAGTGAAGCAGAGGTTTAAGACTGCCCAGCTGACCAGCTGCAAGGACAGGAAGGAGATAAGGGCTTGCAATGTACACCCCTGCTAGAAAGAAGTAGGGGGTGGTGTGGAATGGAGGGAGGGATGGCAGTGGGGCTGGGAACAGGACAGGGCATGGCACACCGTCGCATAAACCATTGCACTCTGTTTAGGGTTGAAATGGCACATACCTGAATCTGTATTGGTTAAATCCAGAGCTCAGGTCAGTTTTCATCAAGAGAAGATCTCACTGGAGTTAAACCAGTTCTTCTGTGCTTTCAAACTAGCTCTGATACACATACGACTCTTTTGCAAGGTTACTGTAAACTTGTTGTGGTATAATATATCTTGAAAAATATAATTATGAAATATAAGATAAAGAACTGTTATATCTTGTGGTATCCTTAAGTAGTACAGTATATTCCAGACTTCAAAGCACAGGTGCCCAGCCATTCCAGTGTTTTATATGCCTTCAATTGTTTCTAGGACACAAAATGCCCAGTTGACTTTCTACCCAGCTGTATTGTTGTACATGTAGATGCACCACGATTGAGATCTGTATGATTTTGAGCATTATTAGAAGATATTGGGTTTTTTTTTGCGGTGGAATTTTTTGATAAGAATGTGTCCCAAGATTCTTACCAAAGTCTTGTGTAGATGTTTTCTAGATCTTCACTCCTCCTTTTCTTTGTCTCTGTTCCTCTAACATATTAATATTTTTGAATAATATCACCTTTACAATAAAAGTAAATGTGACAACTGAATGTGTCATTTTATTTGGGTGATACAATTGTAATGAAGGCAGTTGATGTTTACATTTTTGCTGCCACTAGATGGCGATAACTAGCTTTAAACCTTTTCTGTTCATAAGGAGACTCTTAACTCCCAAAGCTGCTTGTTCATGTCATTCTGTACCAGCTGACTTATCACTTAGCCACTCTATACCAAGGGGTGATGAATGTGATGAATTTAAGATAAATTCCAAAATATGAGCGGTATTTTAGTCATTATTTTATACAAATATTCTGTGAAACTGATATGGATAACATTCAGCACTTTATAAGTCACGCAGTATAGCAAACTGAATAACCAAAGACAGAGGTAATGGAACAAGACAATAATTTGACAGTAGTCACCTTCTAGACAGAAACTGAAGAGCATTACAGGACATAGCAGTTATTACTCCACAGAGAGGGTGTAATCTTAAAAGAACATGGAGTGCAGGGAGTTTGTATGGACATGCACTGGTTGAAATCTTAAAAGAATGTGCCCCGTTACTCGCTGGTGTAATAGGTGGGGGGAAGGGACGGCGTCAGGCTTTCCACACTGTGGAACTCCGGAAAAATTCAATACACACACATCACAATGCCATTCCTGTTTCCATGCCAACACAACCACACTTGGGGGAAGCCTACACACTTCACAGGCGATTGAAACATGGAGGGGGGATTATTGCGGCCATGACTGAGCTGTTAAGACAGAAATTGCTGTGAAGACTGTAACAAGAGGTGCAAGGGTTAACAAAAAAGAAATGGATGTGTGATTGTTTATCTTTGTGTGTGTGATCTGGTTGGTACCCCTCTAGACCTCATCCAGTCTAGTGCAGTGCCACTAAGATCAGACTGGAAATCAACATATGCAATTATGCCAGTAGCCCTTCCCGGTCTCTGTGATATTATAATGAGCTTCCTCTGTCTGTGGATGCATTGATGAATATTTCTATTTTGGGGGCAGGCCACACTGCTGACATAAAAACTGAACTACCCTGCTCCTTCCTTATTTAGCCTGTTTCTCAGTGAGTTTCTAAGCTTTCAATAATTGTTAGGAAGATTCAGGTCCTAGATGGTGGTGAGAGAGGTACCTAACTACCACATGAGATAGGTAGCATCTTTTAGCATCTCTGAGCTACAGAATCACCTTTTGGTTTTATTTTTGTGCCTTAATATCTTTGTGAGGCAAGGTTTATGTACTGTAGATTACTGCAACATCCTATCCTTATTTATGGCACAACACTGTGGTGAAAGTAGTGTACAGTGGGTTTCATTGGATCATCAGTTTTCAGAAAAGCTGAAATACTGGCCTGATAGTGCTAGATGTACAGACATCCAATATATTCCTGATGTTGCCATCCCTAAAAATGCACATGAATTTATCTAATGTATTCAACTTTAAAAGTAGAATGGGAGCCAGAGCTTTCAGCTATCAAGCTCCTCTTCTGTGGAACCAGCTTCCAGTTTGTTTACGGGAGGCAGACACCCTCCTCACATTCAAGAGCAGGCTTAAGACTTTCCTCTTTGATAAAGCTTATAGTAG